>OZ022259.1:55437639-55689028 GCA_963978905.1 Trichostrongylus colubriformis | reverse complement strand
CCTCTCAGGTATAGATTGTAGCAAATTTGATCGCGCATCTACACATCAATACCAAACTTGAGCTTGAAATAACAGAACAAATTTATCTTCATTTTTTCAAAAAATGCGGCTTTTCCGATGGTGCAAAATGATAAAGCCAGTAAGGAATTTTAACAACTCGTAAACAACAGAGGGACAATACGCTACTCTAATAATCCGTTGGCCTTCCTTCTCTCCGAATAACCTGAAAAATCCGATTGTCTAAACTCATGTAAAGATTAATAATAAGATCTTGGTCCACTTGGTGCCACGCGTGGATTATAGCCTTTTGGAGCTCCTTAACTCCTTGGATTTCCCTGTTATCTGCATAAATCCGTCGCACCATGAAGCGCCATACATTTTCCATCGGATTAAGGACTGGGCTATTTGCCGGCCAGGGCAGGAGCCTTATTCAATGACGGCTGAACCATGCAATTGTGCTCTGGCTGTGCCCTTATCTTGCATGAAAACAAGATTTCAGCTTCGATTTTCACGCCAGAACGGGAGAAGTGCACGGCGCATGACCACTTGGTAACCGGGGGAACTCATCTTTTTAGGAACAAAACATAACTTCAGACGTTTCTTCGATGAAATGGCGGCCCACACCACAACGCCCCCTCCTTTGAAATTCCTTCTCAAAAATCGTAGCTTGTCCTTTCTTAGATCATGCCAGTAATATCGGAGTGTCTCCTTCAGCCTTACAAAACAATCTGGAGAGGAAAAACATCATATGAAAGCAAGAAGGATTCTACGACCTAATACCCTACCTTACTCCAGACCCTCGGCTGCATGTTTTGACGAACTGCACTCGATTTTTGCGGTGTTCTCGTGTCATGAATGGTGCTTTCCTCATTTTCTGTCGCGAGATAAACTTGCACTTTTTTTCAGAACCCGCAAAACAGTTGTTTTAGAGACGTTTAGCTCCAAAGAAGACCTGGTATCGGAGCTTGACTTGGTGAAATTCGATACTTTTTCTGAGAATGCGGCGCTTACCAGCCGGCCATGGTGCCCTTACTTGCACTTTTGCACTATTTTTCAGAACCCGCAAAACAGTTGTTTTAGAGACGAGCGCCAGCGAGAGCCAGCAAGAGTTTGCCACAAGCGGGGTCATGGGAGTTTACCTGAACTTCGATACACGGGTATACCGGCCACCCACGTGTCCAGAAGTCAACTCAAAGGCCGACCTCCAACCCTAAGAAGGTTCTCCCGTCCTGTTGGTGGTCAAGGCATGGAGCACTGGGAGTTGCTGGAGAAGGGACAGACGATTAACGCCTCCATATACGTTACCCAGCTGCGGAAAATGAAGGACCACTTCGACCGCACTCGTTTTGAATGCGGAAATCGACTTCCATCGTGATAACGCCCGACCTCCTACCGCAAAGGCGACTCAGGCCGAGTTGGAGAAGTACGGATGGCTGTAGTCACCCAGCCCCCTACAGCCCTGACCTTGCTCCTTCCGACTACTGGTTGTTCAGCCACCTGCAGCGCACATTGAACGGAAAAGGTCCAAAACTGAGGATGAGGTCAGTGAACCACTCGACGACTTCTCCAAGTTGCAGCACCCGTCCATATGGGAAGATGGAATCGATAAGCTGCCTGAGCGTTGGCGTCGATTAGTGGATGGTAGTGATGCCTTCTCATGTTCAGGCTGGTTCGCTTTTGAGATACTCCGAACAATAACAGCGGAATCAAAGGTTAAGAAGCAAACAAGAAAGGAAAGGTGTAAGATATATCTTCTATTATATAAACCACTAACTTTGTGTGTCGGTTTGTCGGTAGGTTTGTCGGTATGTCTGTCCGTCCGCAAGTGAATGATTGTGATTAGGGAAAGATAGAGCAAAGCAGCCGCTCTGAGTAGGGAGAAACTGATGGATGTTGGGTATCATTGTAAGGCCATGTTATCGTAGTGATAGCATCTCCTACTTATATAAGCACCTATTTTGTACTCTCGCCGTCATTCTGGGGTGTGCTGGCGTCTTTCTAGGTGTCAGGAAGGTGAGATTGCATGCAGGTATGTTGAGATATCGGAGGAACTTTACCGCTCTATTTAGACCGACCTAAGGGTGGGTAATGAGTAAATGAAATTTTTAGCAGGTCATGGTCGGCTTAGTTAGCTATCATATTTGCGCAGATGGTCGGAAACGGGGTGGGGACGAAAAAACGTAGAGGAAAAAGTGTTGCCAAGGCGTCGTGCGTGCAGTGGCCGAACTATTAGGTTGTAAGGAAAGTTTTGGCCGGTTTTTGAAATTTTAACATCTAGAGATCATAACTCGGCTCAGAGTGCATCTTTTCTCACAAAATAAGAACCATTCGATTCGCTACACTCTTGGCAACATTACGCATACCTATATATCTTAATCAGATGAAGGACTGATGATTTATATTGCGCGAAATGAAAAAAAGTCGACTTCAAATCGCCACTATTTCTGAACACCCTGCTACTGAAGGAGCTGTCCAAATGTTTGGGAAAGTGAGGCTTAGTTAGCACTAGATCTGGTGAATATGATGGACAATTAAGGGCTTCAGCCTGCAACTTCTTCAATTACTGGAAGAGGATTTGTGAAAAATGCGCTTGCGCATAACTGCCGTGAGGGGTCTCGCGGCACCCATTTTTTTGGATTTTTCCAGATCAAGGCTACTTGAGGTGGTCATCTAGGTTTGTTTGTTGACGGCCAATACTTGTGGATATCCCCTGCAAATATGGACGCTCATCGCCTTCTGCCGTTTTAGTTAAAGCGATTTGATCAATTGCAAATTTAAGCAGCTCGTTCTGTTTTCTGCACTTCTGAAACCAGAGACAAAGTGTTCCACCCAATGCTTCACCCCCTTCCCTGTCAGCACTCACATTTGTGGTCATCTTCGCTGGGACTCGGCTAAACAAAAACTCGTGAAGTGAAGTCATCTTAAAAGTGCCATTTTCGCGGTACTTTAAAATTTCCCTAATAATTCGAAAACCTTGTGGCATTCCAAATAAAACATATATTTAGAAAGAGCAAATTTTTGTCTATCTAGGAAGCACAGTATGTCAGCTGATTCATATTGACGCGCTCTGATATTTGAATTTATCTTGTGAAGGCGGAAAAGCGGCCAGAACTTTCCTTACAACCTAATACAAGGGTACCGTAGGCCAAAATTGCCCCTCCCGGTGTCCTTGAAGGCAAGGCAGGAAAAATCGTCCGCTCAGTGCAAGTGAGATCACTACATAATGTTGCAGTGTAGAGCCGTGTTTCTCTTATTGTGGCATCTCCTGAGTCTACGCAGGACACCCATAGCCACTGCCGACAGCCACTGTGCAAGGTTGCTGATCCGTCCGATTCGGCGCGTGCGTCTTTAAGTGGTGCAACAAGTCCAGCGGTGGGAGTCAAAGGTATTCATGGAGGAAAGTGGTTTTTCCTCTATAAAGCATTTACTTTCTGTGTCGGTTTGTATGTCAGTTGGCATGTCAGTATGTATGTCTGTAAGTCCGCAAGTGAGTGATTGTGATTAGAGAATGATAGAGCAAAACAACCGCTCTGAGTCGGGAGAAAGCGATGGGTGTTGGGGTATCATTATAAGGCCAAGTTATCGTAGTGATAGCACCTCCCACTTATATAAACACCTATTTCGTGCCCCTGCCGTCATTCTGCGGTGCGCTGACATCCAATAGGTGCCGACACATTGGGATGACAAGCAGGTATGTTTAGCTGTAGGAGGAACAGTACCATATAGACTAGACCGAGCAGAGGGTGGGTAATTGAGTAAGTGAAAACTGTTACAAGCTTTTCGTCAAGTCATTGTTGGCTTAGTTAGCTATCATAAAGTGCGTAAACGGCAGGAGGCGCATGGTAGACCTCACAAGGGGGTACATTTCTGATTTCTGCGAATCATGGGTGGCACCAGTGTATGTGCGGATAAGTGTGAATTCAACAATGTTATACTATAATCCTTGCTAAATCACATCGGATCGTCAAGCTGCCGTCGGCCGCTTCACTCTTTTGAGGGGGGGGGGGGGGGGGCGGGGGGCCGACTTCGCCAGCCCTTTTAGATTTCATTTTTCTATGAATGTTATTCACTCTTAACATACAGGGCGTCAGTAGTTATTACTCAACTCCAATGCTCCGCTCTTTGAGGTTGCGGTACTGGCTCAGCCAAACTATATGAGTTTGCTTCCGTGTCGATCGACACATGATGCTTAATGATCAGATCCGATCAAATTCCTTTACTGAGTCATGCCGGCTGTGGATCATGTGCGCTTTGCAAGAGCAGGCATAACTGCCACTTTATGCATATCCCAATTCTTTCGCCTTGAACAGTCTTCCATTTCCTTCTCCGGTCGAATGCAGAAAGCTACTATCACTGCGGCCGTCAAAGAGCAGCGAGGAGTTGCCTTTTAAAGATACCAGGAAAATGAGACGATGCATCGATTCGATCGAGGAGATTAAAATCATTTTTGATGATATAATGCTCACAATAATGCCAAGTGTTGCTAGGTGTATCTTTGATCAGACCTATGGCCATAATGCCTATTTCGCTACCTATCGGATTGGATAAATTGAACTCTTCGCGAAAGGTATGCGCTTTTCCTATCCTTCTCAGTGTGCGTCAAACAATCGCCACATATCGCCTTAAAATCTTTATCACCGAGCGCTGATTGTCAGTATTCATATCAGTAATGACCGCTGACGTATGCAAAGAGTGTGTAAAGCACATCATACCCTATATATAAACCAGGAGTTTGGTGTGTTCGTAATGATGTCTGTCTGTCTGTGTGACCACTCTTTGGTTTAATTACCCAAGTTTGAGGTACTCGACCCTCGACGTACCCTCGGAAATTAGCGGGAAAGGTCGGCTCAAGTGTGGGTTGGGTGGGGCATGGTAGGGGATGTACAGAGCGTACGTCGACTCTGTCGATATTGATTGAATCGATCGATATTGATTAGACATATCGGTTTTTGTGCAGAAGGCTGGAAACGGCTTATGGACCATACTACTGAGTGAGTGCCCTCATGGAAGTTAAAATTTCACAACATCATGCAACACCGATCGATATTGATTGAAAATATCGGTTTTTGTGCAGAAGGCTGGAAACGGCTTATGGTCCATACTACTGAGTGAGTGCCCTCAAAGAAGTTGAAATTCTACAATATCATGCATCACCGATTGATACTGATTGAAAATATCGGTTTTTGTGCAGAAGGCTGGAAACGGCTAATGGTCCATACTACTAAGTGAGTGCCCTCATAGAAGTTAAAATTTCACAACATCATGCAACACCGATTGATATTGATTGAAAATATCGGTTTTTGTGCAGAAGGCTGGAAACGGCTAATGGTCCATACTACTGAGTGAGTGCCCTCATAAAAGTTAAAATTTCACAACATTATGCAACACCGATTGATATTGATTGAAAATATCGGTTTTTGTGCAGGAGGCAGGAAACGGCTTATGGTCCATACTACTAAGTGAGTGCCCTCATAGAAGTTAAAATTTCACAACATCATGCAACACCGATTGATATTGATTGAAAATATCGGTTTTTGTGCAGAAGGCTGGAAACGGCTTATGGTCCATATTACTGAGTGAGTGCCCACATAGAAGTTAAAATTTCACAACATCATGCAACACCGATTGATATTGATTGAAAATATCGGTTTTTGTGCAGAAGGCTGGAAAGGGCTCACGGACCATGCTATTGATTAAGTGCCCCCATGGAAGCTGAAATTCCGCAACATCATGCGTCACCGATCAATCATACCCTATATATAAACCAGGAGTTTGGTGTATTTGTTTGTGCGAATGTTTGATTGCCTGCCCGCTCGATTCTCGCTTTTACCAGAAAGACAAGAGGGGAGGTGAGGTCAAATGGGGGTTGGGTGGGCATGGTCCAAGATGTACAGAGCGCACATGTACAGTGTGAGACTCCGCCTACAGTGGGCGGGGCGTTCGCTGCATTGTCCTCATGTCAATGCCAAAATTCTATAATTCGTCTCAAAATTGCCCGGACATCGGGAGATGGTGGATCAAGATGAGACATACCCTGTTTATAAACCAGGAGTTGGTGAGTTTGCTTGTACGGATGTGCTCGATTCTCGGTTTTGCCAGAAAGGCAAGCTGGGAGGTCAGGAAGTTTAGGTTGGTTGGGACATGGTCCAAGATGTACTGAGCGCACATGTGCATTGTAGCACTCCGCCTACTGTGGGCGGTGCTTGCGTCAAAATGGTCGGTGTTTGGGTGTGAAATACTAAAATTCGTCTCAAAATTGCTGGAACGTCAGAAAAGTGGGTAAAGTCGAGTTTATGATGCCATCTCCAGGACGCGGAGCGAGGTCTAGGCTGTATTCGGCACATCGTCATCAGATGCTGTCATACCCTATTTATAAACCAGGAGTTTGGTGTGTCTATCATTTTGTATGTCTGTCTGTCTGAAATTCAGTACCGCCTGAAAAACAAGCGGGGAACTCGGGTCAGGTGTGGGTCAGGTAGGGTATGGTGGAAGTTTGCAATGTACATATGGACTATGTGGGACTACGCCTACTGTGGTTGGGATTTGCGGTCAAAATGCTCGGTGTCTGGGTGCAAGATTGGTGCATTCGCAATGAAGGACATCTAACATAACGCTGTGTATCTAGGCATCTCGGAGGGAACCTTGAGGGGTAACTCTGCAAATTGGGGCGCATTTTTTGACTAAGGCTTAGTAGAAAGATCCTATATATCGTTCCAAAAGATTCCGAACGTCGAGAAAACTTGGGTGAGGGTGAGGTGATGGAGTTTGCATCTGTGAAGTTAAGAAAGCCCGCCTTCAATGGGCGGAGCGTGCTCAAAATAGGCGGTGCTCACCACGATTAACTTCACAACTCCGCTACAGAGCACTCTAGAAACCATAACCTTTCATAACCTTTCATCGAGACCTAAATATAAACCAGGAAATTGGTTTATCTGTTATTCTGTCTGTCTGTTCACCAAAACTCGACAAAATCTGAGAAACAAGCAGGAGAGGTTGGGTGGGTCATGGTAGTAGGAGATGTAAAGAGCGCATGTGGACTATAAGAAGATCCTTCGCCCACTTAGAGGAGACAGGCGTTAAAAAAATCGATTAATGTGGAGAATTCTATAAGTCGTTCCAAAAGAGCCCGGATATCGCCAAAAAGGGAAGGGGTGAAGGCGAGTTTGTGGCGTTTGTCGCAGGTAAGAGAGACCCGCGTTCAAGAGGGGAGCATGCAATAGATGAAGTCGTGTTCGTGATTCGATGAAGTCGTGTTTTTGTCACTCATGAGAAAATATACTTCCTCTACATAGCAGTCTGGGGACCGGGTAAAAGCCGAGCAATGTTTATCCGTGACAAAAATATACCAAATTAAAAGGGTAGACGGAGCCTAAGCTGGGATATTGGTTGAAAATATTGGTTTTTGAGTGGAAGGCTGATTACGGCTAATCAACCATACCATTGAGTGAGTGACCGAGATGCTGAAGTCCTGTAGCCTCAACCTATCATACCCTGTATATAAAGCAGGAGTTTGGTGTGTTCGTACTATTGTGTGTCTGTCCGCTCGCTTATTGGTTCTACCAGAAAAACGAGTGGGGGAGGTCAGGTCAAGTTTGGCTCGGGTTTGGCATGGTCCAAGATGTACAGAGTGCACACGGACTCCGCACACAGTAGGCGGGGCGTGTGCTACATTGTAGTTGGATCAGTGCCGAATTTCTGTAATTCTCTCAAAATTGCCCCGACATCGGGAGAAGGTGGACCAAGGTGAGATCTGGTATATGTAGCAGTTGGGGGAAACCCGCCTTCGGCGGAGCGTGCTCCAAGTGGGCGGTGCTAACCACAAACGTTCATAACCCGGCTCCAGGTCAGTGTAGAGACTGAGAGAAAATCGGTGGAGGTCAGCGAGATCTGAGCTGTGTTCAGCATATCTGAAGTGAGTGGCGACCCGCCCACTATGGGCGGAGGAAGCAGTCGAAATCGTGTTCACTTATGAAACAATATAATTCTTCTCCAGAGTGATCTAGGAACCGGGTAAAAACAGAAGTAATGTGTAGCAGCTCAAATAGCATAAATAACGTCGAATGATCACGTTAGGTGGAGCCTTCGCTACGGTGTTGATTGAAAATATCAGTGTTTGTGCCAAAGGCTGAAACGGCTCGTGGACCATACTACCGAGTGAATGCCTCATAGGATTTAAAATTCTACAACATGCATCACCGATCGATATTGATTGAAAATGTTGGTTTTTGTGCAGGAGGTGTTTTTACTACACACTACTTTACTGGACTATCCCAGACTCCGCCCACTGTGGACACTGAGGACGGGGCCTGCGTTGAAATGTTCGGTGCTTGGATGCAAATTTCTATAATTCGGTCCAAAAGAGCCCAGGAGTCAGGTTAAGGTGGACCAAAATGAGTGAAGGGTGTATATAGCAGATGAAGAATCATAACGTATATATGAACCAGGAGTTTGGTGTGTCTGTCATGTTGTGTCTGTGCCCCCAAAACTCAGCACTACCTGAAGAACCAGCGGAGAAGTCAGATCAAGTCAGAGTTGAGTGGATCTTGCTATGAGATGAACAGGTAGCATATGGACCATGTCAGACTCCCTCACTGTGGGCGTGCGTTGAAGTGTTCGGCGTTTAGATGCAAAATTTTATCATTTGCTGTAACTCCTTCCAACAAAGCCCAGGAGTCGGGAAAAGGTAGGCCAAAATGAGTTGAGGGTGTACGTAGCACATGAAGAATACCCGCCTTCAGCTGGCGAAGCACGCTCCACGTAGGTGGTGTTTACTAGGAGCGTTTATAAGTTGCCTCAGGAGCAGCCCAGATACTGCGAAAAAATCGATGGAGATCAGCGATGTCTGGGTGGTGTTGCGCGTGATTGGGAGGTGGAGGCCCGCTCACAATGGGCGGAACGTGCAATCAACAATATCGTGCTCACTTATAAAAATTATAACACCGCTCCAGAGCAGTCTACAGCGCCGGAGAAAGCTGAAGTAATTTGAAGCTGCCAGAGTAACAAAAATAATGTCAACTGATCACGGTGGACGGGATCATCAGTATATTGGTTGAAAATATCGGTTTTGTGCGAAGGCTGGAAACGGCTTATGCACCATACCGCTAAGTGAATATCCTCATGGCACATGAAGTTCTGGAAAATGATCAGCGAGTCACACTAATGGGTGGTGCTGTCGCAGAACTCCAATGAAGTCCTATTGGTCGACAGCGATGGAAATCATTGATCGAAATCATAGATCTCTAAGAGTTGAAAACAGGTAATGGGATCCCATTGAATGATTACAGTCGCAGAAGTTGAAAAACTGCAGCATCATGTGCCATGGATCGCAGTTGTCAGTTTTCGTACGAAGGTCCAGGCAAAGTGATGGATCACACCAGTGGGCGGACACAATTGCAGAGGCTTACATTCTATAGAGCTTATTTCATACATATCGATGCCTACTGTATTCCTATGATGAGCCTTTGTAGTCAAGGCTGTCAATGGACTACCCCTCAGCACAAATGCAAAACGTATTGATTGCCGCCAAACCACATTGCTGTGCTTTTATATCAGTTTGCCCACAGCCCGCTTCGCACCGGTACACCGTGACGCGATGTAGATCTCGAAGCTCACCTGGTTCATAGAAAAAGTGAAATTTTGAAAGAGCCCGGCGAAGCCGGGCCCTCCTAAGCAGGAGGAGCGCCCGGCGGCAGCTGGGCGATCCGACTGGTCTATATAAACATAGGAACTATCACAACATATCGCGGTTTCCTTCACCAATCGAGCGAAAAGGGGTAGCTGGAAAAATGCACACCAGCTCCCGTTACTGGAACTTAAATTTTCGTTGCAGGGCAACTTCAGAAGTCGCGAATGCCGAAAATAATTCATGAATTCCCTTTCCTCAATATGTCCTTGAAGCTGCTAACGCTGATCTTCTACAACTCATTGCGTCGAGCAAAAATAATGACCGTTTTGAAGCAAATGTCTATAAATATCATAACTCGCCTCAAAGGGTTGCTTTTCAATCAAGATAACTACCAAAGAAATCAACACATATCTGCCAACGAGAAGGCAGCTTACATGAAATTCTAGATATTTGGGATCGACAAGACCGTTGAACGCCTTTTCTACGTCGTCTTTGTTTCGGAAGCATTTCTCGCATAAGGAACTTTCGAGATGCTTGAAAAAGTGATGGTCTGTAGAGGAGAGGTTCGGTGAGTATGTAGGATGGTCGAGAGTTCCATATCCTCACATGTTCGGTTTTTTGTTGTCATCAATTCTCTAGGAGTGGGATCGCGCCCTTTCTGTTGATTGATGGCGGCTAAATCCAATGCGGTTTTTGATGCTTTGAAAAATTTCAAAAGCTTCGTCGTGATTTAACCACTGTCCTGAACCTCGTCTCTGTCGTATTGAATCCATTTTTCGTCACACGTCACAATGCGTTGCAAAAAAGCACAGCTTTTGTTCCGCAAGAGATGAGACGAACAGACTTTAAGACGACGAGATTGCGGGTGTGTACCCTTATCTCAAGATTTCGCATCGAGACGTTCTCCGTGCGACATTGGCGCGCGAAATGTCTGCCAACGTGGGAATGGTATGTGATTGTACAATAGGGACGGCAACAGTATTGATGCCTATTTTAATTCATTTCAGCGTGATATCGAGCTTGTTTGGACAGTTTTCACTTGAATATTGTAAATGCAGTTCGTTCTGGTGTAATTGTTCACATTAGAGGTAGTAGGTAGTACTACAGTTGCGCTCGGTTTTTATTCCCTTTTTACATGACGTTCTCCTGGATTTCCGTCGAATTACATAGTTTGAACAGGACTATTTCTGCTGTACAAGTTGGTATAACCTTATTCAAGTCATTGATTTGTTTGATAGTATTAAGGCACTTGCCCTTTTTTTATACTCAATGTCCGAAAATCTGATCCTCTCCGCTTCATGCCGATCATATGAGGCGAATAATACCTCATGCATCAGTTTATGGTTAAATCACTTCTTTGCTCAAAGAGAACTCTTCGATGATGCCTTGACTTTGAGAGGTATCGGGAGTGCAGTTTTTGCTTTCTGGGAATTCCATTTGAGCGTTCAATATAAGAAACAATTCAATAATCAAAATATAGAATACGACAGTTTAGTAGAGCAGAAAGAGAGAACAACTAATGTAGAGTACAATTAATTTACACTATAGTGCGACAATGCAGCAAAAGAAAAGTTTGGGAGAGCAAAAATGATGGGTGTAATAGGTAGCAGAGTACAGAAAAGAGAATGAGTGCATGCAAGACACTATTACCAACCAAAAGTAAACTGAAAACATACAAAATGGAGTAAATTCATACGAATCCCGCCTATTAAAATGAAAGCAATGTCAATATCACGCCAAAACGAATAAAGTCGTCGATACAGTCGCCGCCCTTCCTGTGCAATTACACGTTATTTCCACCGAAGGCAGTGAACTCGTGCAAAAAAAGTCGCTCGCCGCTCGATGCCGCGCGAAATCCTGACGTAAGCGCACACAACCCGAGATTGTTGGTGCTCAGTCAACTCATGCGGGATCCACTTGTCAATATTTTTTCCTTCTCAATCTTCTTCAAATGATCTGCTACAGTCCCGAGGCCAACTCTCAACTCTGGGGCAATTTGCCTTGTAGTCTTTTGGGATGGCTTTTATCTGTGCCTTCAACTCGTCGTCTTCAACCTCCGATGGCCGACCACGTCCCTCCTGATCTTCCAGGTTGGAGTCTCCGTTTCGGAATTTGTCGAAGCACCTACGCGTAGTGCGCTCATTTATTGGGTCATTCCATAAGTAGTGTCGTTTTTTTCCAGCAAAAATTTTTGCCATAAAATCACAAGTTTTTGCAGCATGTCATACATCTTTCGGAAGCAAATTTTCTGCTCTACAAAATGACATACACTTTTCGAGTATGTTACAATGGCGCCGACATTTAGACTGGCAAAGAGGTAGGTCCAGCAGTCGAAAATTGGCCATCCGGCAATCACTTAAAACACTATATTTTACTTGAGGGAAATTAACCAATCATGTACAGTGTGTCCCAAAAGTATAGGTCCACCCTGTTTTTCATCCATATCTCCAGAATGGACCAGCGATTCCTTTCCAAATTTTCATCTGTGGTACCTGATCACAGTAGCGATCAAACGCCTCAGTAAAATTGGAGACATAAAATTGCAAAATTTTATTTGCTTTTTTTTCAAAAATAAGGGTGTCCCAAAAGTATAGGTCCACTCAGTCTTTCCGCCTTGCTACCTTCGAGAGGTAAGTTGTGAGGTAAATGTGTTGACTCATCCTTCTGAGATTTACTCTACAGTGCCATGCCACGTGGTACGCACTTATCCGAGTACGAAAAAGGACAAATTCTGGCCTACAAGGATGTGGAACTCAGCAATCGCAAAATTCTGAGAAGATGGGCCTATTCCACAACTTGATCGACAGCTTCTGTAGCACCAAGGACCTGTACGGAACGAAAAAGAGAAGTGGAAGGCCGCAGAAGCTTTCTGAGAGGGAGAAGCGTCGGATCCTCGACGCTGCGTCCAATTCCAGAAAGGATGTTTGTCGGCTGTGCTGGGAACTAGCACCTAATGTATTTATGTACCGCTGTTTATATGGTAGTAAATTACTTTCTAGAACGTCCTGATAAGCCCTGGAGTCTATACGATGCGTGATGAATAGTATCCTGCTTTTACCAAAGCGAGAGAAGGCGGCCCAAACCATAAAATTACCACCAGCAAATCCGCGCCTCGAGAAGTGGCGCGGCTCCTCGCTCAAATCCTTCCAGTGACTTGCCAAGCCATCGGGTTCATCCAATTTTGAATTTTCTCATCAGAAAAGATACCGGCAACGCTATTACTGATACGCCGTGAACTATACTACGTCAATAATGTAACCCTGCAGACTACCTCATCCCATTGATGCGTCCAGCTGACATTTTACTTGGCAAAATGGATTTGAGCCTCTTCGTGTGCCCTCGTGAGGTATGGCGTGGACGAGAGCCGTCTTCGCTCGAAGTGAGGAGACGGCTTGAGCAGACGGTGCACAGTGTTTTTCGATACAGTAGGTGTCAGTTCCCTGCACAGCAGACAAACACCCTTTCTGGAATTGGACGCAGCGCTGAGGATCCGACGCTTCTGCCTCTCAGAAAGCTTCTGCGGTCTTCCTTTTGTCTTTTTCGTTCCGTACAGGTCCTTGGTGCTACAGAAGCTGTCGATCAAGTTGTGAAATAGGCCCATCTTCCCAGAAATTTTGCGATTGCTGAGTCCCACATCCTTGTAGGCCAGAATTTGTCCTTTTTCGTACTCGGATAAGTGCGTACCGCGTGGCATGGCACTGTAGAGTAAATCTCAGAAGGATGCGTCAACACATTTACTTCACAACTTACCTCTCGAAGGTAGCAAGGCGGAAAGACTGAGTGGACCTATACTTTTGGGACACCCCTATTTTTGAATAAAAAAGCAAATAAAATTTTGCGATTCTATGTCTCCAATTTTACTGAGGCGTTTGATCGCTACTGTGATCAGGTACCACAGATAAAAATTTGGAAAGGAATCGCTGGTCCATTCTGGAGATATGGATGAAAAATAGGGTGGACCTATACTTTTGGGACACACTGTATTTCGTACTTAGCCCCGATCTCTCCTGCAAGTTTCACCAGTGGGTTGCTCAAGAAGTCACGTCGCTCTTTTTCCACATTTAGTTTTTCCGCCACAACTCGGTGATTTTAGACAATTTCTTCGAACATAGGCAAGAAAATTTTTTCAACCAATCAAGGGATTGAGTGGTGAATTAAAAAGAACATGTGGTGGGTAGGAGCAGGGTACCATTGACCGGATTCCTTAACATCCTCATGGAAAAAACATCGTGAAAAATGGCCACTGGACCCCTATCACATGGTATTAAAACTCAATCTGAATCGCAGCAAAAACAAGCTAGAACGATGTTCTCGATACAGCAGAAAAAGTTCTTCGAAGTGGTTCAGAAAACAACTCTGAGCAAGGAGTTTGAAAGAAAAAATTTCATTTTGAATAAGTGTGAGTGCTTTCGAAAAAAAGATTTTAGAAAAAGAACTACACAACTTCTTGATCAACTAAATACTGGAAATCGTAGAAGAGGTCAGGACTAAGTACGCGACACATGACTGGTTGATTTTTCTAAAGTGAAATATAATTTTTCAATTGATTGCCGGTTTGGCCAATTTCTGTCAGCTGGACCTATCTCTTCTCCAGCCTAAATGTCGGCCCCGTTCTAACAAACTCAGAAACTAAACATGACATTTTGTAGAGCAGGAAAATCTCTTTCAAATGATATATGACATGTTGCAAAAACCTGTAATTTCATAGGAAAAATTTATGCTAGGAAAAAAACGACACTACTTATGGAATGACCCAATATTAACCTTCGCCCCATGCGATGGAGATATGCCTAGCTACTTTCGCAGTATTACGGCCGAGTTGGCACTCGCAGCCGTCTCTCACCTAATACTACCCTACAATCGATTAGCACACTCGGTCGTATAAGTATCCTTTCTTCCCAGGGCTTAGGCCAAATCGCGGAAGCCAGGGCACTCCCAGGTATCGAAAAGATAGCGAATCGCAACCTTAGCACCACCCTTCCCCCTCTACGAGAACCGAATAGACCTTCCTTTTTACCTCAACGACGCCAGTAACTGTTGCCGGATTGTATGAATGCAATGTGTTTTACTGCTATATTTTCGTAGCTGAAGCAAAAAGATTTTTATTTTACATTACCTCACCCGGTTTCGCTGTGAAATACCCTTTGATTCTCTTCTACCTATGGACGTTTAGGTTCTAGTGCTCATCGCTGACCTCTGCAGGTACGACCTTCCCACGTGTCCGATCGGATACTACCCTCACCCTATCGAGGAACGGGTGTACGTCGTTAGGACAGAAAAACCGCGCGGCAACGTGCGGCGTGCGACGATCGCGCACGAGTTGTCCAATTCCGGTTGGGGCAGCGCACTAGTGCCGCAGCTACAGTGCTCCTACAATGGAAAATGCGAATGGAGGAGAGCGAATCGAAACTTCAGAAACCTAGTACATCCCGTACTCTGTAGCGAGTGTCAATAGGTGTAAGTCATTGCACTCTCGACCTGTGCATTGGCTTTAGTGAGTGCGCAGTCGGCCAACAATGACGACTTTGCTCCCGTTCAGTGGTCATGAACATCATTATTTCTAGGCCACATTACATTATTGGTGTGCAAAAACAGTTATTCAGCGATCATCCTCCGCAAAGGATGTCATAATTCTTCATCAACAAAAAGTCTTATTAAAACCGCTTGACTTCCTTATCCACTGCAACCAACCTCGTCATTATAGAAGTTTTGCATCCAGACACAGTTCAGGCTGAACTTCTTGATAACACAAAATACTCTGTATTTGTACACTCAAATATAAAATTTTACCTGAGCCTTACATTAGGAAGGAAAGAGCTCCCCCCCCCCCCAAATTGGGCTGATTCTAAAAACCTAGGTAAAAATAGCGTCAAACGCCGAGCTTAGTCTAGTGGCCATCCCCCACAACTACATTAGCGCATAAAAATGCTAGGATAGTATGAAAAAAAGATATAAAAAGGTCACGATACGGAGAAACGACCACTTATACATTGGGGCAAAAAGTTGCCTCAGTCAGAAACGGGCGACTCGTGTGCGAACGTCGCGGGCGCGACTCTGCATCGTGACTTTTCTGTACTAACAACATATAGTCCATCTCCCGAAAACTGATTGGGCGTGTCCTTCGAACTTGGGTGAATGGCGAGGGTGAGAGTACGTGGCGAGAGTGAGAGTCTGTGGCGGGGTGAGAGAATTGAGAGAGTTTGATACACGTTTATACAAGTCCGTAGGACACGCCTACTCAGTTTTTGGGAAATGGACTGTACACCTGACAAATGGTGCTCTACCATATTAGAACCGCTGCAGTGGCTTTGAACGACGACAGCGCATCAGACGGATGCCATATTAGTTATCAGCACCCAAAACAACCCTCCTAGGTCAAGTATCAGCGATCTGGTGCAAAAAAGATGTTGTAGATGGAAGATATGTGGTAGAGCTACTTAAATGGTGCTCAAATTTCGTATTACGTAGCTCTACCTTATTTGAGTAAGCTTTGATTAAATCGGAAATTCAAACAATAGCCTACTAATCGCATAGCGATAAGCCCAATCACAGTGCTACGTGAATACTTTGAACTTTCTCTCCTTCACAATCATCTGATCTGGTATCGATACTTATGCGGATTTGTTTGTTACATGATTCTCAAATTTTGTTATTCTACGCAATCAATACAAATACGCATCCTTTTGAATTTCAAAAATTTATTGCAGGTGTTCTTAGTTCTAGTACGCCTCGGAAGCACAATCCACAATCACTAGGACGCTTGTGAGATTCTTACATCACCAGTTCAACGACGTTTCTGTCACACCTCTCAGTATGTGAGTGTGGTCACGCCTCCCAAGATGCTTTTATCGGTGACGATCAATATACAGTAGCGGCCAGAAATCAACTGAAAACACCTTCTTGGCATAACTTTTTTCTATCTGATCAGAATTCCACCAAATCTTAATATGTGGAACCTGAATCTATAAGGAACGTTTTGCACCTTTTGATTGCTACGTTTTGCTTTCATAGCCGTTCACAGACACTGAGTCGACGTGAGCGGAAAACACGGGAATGCATGATAAAGGACAATCGATTTATTTTGTATCTAAAAAGTCAAACCTCGAGAAACTTAAATTCTTTATAATAAAGATCTACGACCTTTGATGACAACAGCCTCGAGAGCTCTCAAGGTTTTTTTTTCAGGCTCCCTTATTCCTAATTAAGAAATCTGCAATTGAAATTAATCCGAGTTCAAGCATCCTGGAGGCACTCCGTCGAAAATTTCGTCGATTATCAAATGAATAAAGCCAGAAGTACTACTTAGGAAGTTTCGGAAATAGAAAAATTCCGCTTTACTCCTCCCACTCAACGCAGAGCCATTCGGCGCTCCAGAACCGAGCCTCATCTCACGCTGGACTTCGCCGCTGAATTTGGCGTAAGTGATGGAGTCAAAATCAGCCGAAAAACTGGGGGAGACGCTTAACTGGAGCTGGATTATATGCGTGACGTGCAGTCATAAAACCGTTATTAAGTCGCGGAAATTGAAGATTCAAGTGATGCCCTCCTATCGATAGATTAAATCCGAAATGCAGGAAACCTACAGTCAAGCCATGGTGTGGAGCTCTTGCAGTGTATCGATCTATCTCTCTAAACGGGATGGGGCCCATTTTGAGATCAGTGGAAAGTTGACAGGGAATGGCCACGGGGACATGATAACAAACATCATGTCATCATGGGAAAAGCACAACATGCTGCTGGTTGGTTTTTACAGCAGAACAGCTTTCCGGAACATACATATAGGGGACGGTGACGGAAGCATCACGAAAACACATTGCGCGAGTGGCGGAGCCAGTCCCCGGACTTGAATCCCCTAGAACTCAGTACTTTTTTTGACCAACCCGCAGTAAGGGGAGTGGTAATTGGATAGTGTTCAAATTTCGTATATATGTAGACGATTGCCCTTGGTTTCGCAAATCCGGACTCTGGTCAACCTTTTTGGGCGGACTTCTGATGAAGTCACAAACCTGAACTATAGTCTGAGAATTGAGAGGAGATGTATGAGAAGATATCAAGAGTTGCTTACCGGAGAACTGAAAAAGATGAATGAAGAAGTGTTAGCTAAACCAATAGAAGAATGGAACGCCATGCACAAGAGCAAAATTTAGGAGCTCATCAACTCGATGCCCTCCCCAGCGCTGCTGCTATCGGAATCCGTGGTTTTCCTACCAAAATATCAAATTTTCAGAGGTCTGACATCTTTTGAATACAAAATATATCGACTTTACTCAATCAAACAATTTCTGTTTTCCGCTCTTAACGAATTCAGTGTTTGTAAAAGGGTGTAATTTGAGCTGTGAAAACAGAAAAACAGCAGGCAAAAGGCAATACTAAAATTTGGTCGAATTCGATTAGATATAAAGAAGTTACTCCAAAAAGGTATTTGCCAATAGACTTCTGGCTGCTACTGTACCTGCCGCTCCGCGCGAACGCGGAATCCGCACTTCATAAATAAATTTCGGTTTCGCTGCTGCCTAGGACCTTCGTGAAAATTGATACCCCAGTTCTAGTGTCCGTTTTCACAACAGCTGTTTATACTGTTCCTCAGATCAGTACCAATAGCACCAAACGACAAAAAGACTCTTGTACTTAAACCCTCAACAATGCCGATTTATAGCATTATGAGGTTTACACGTATTTGTGAGTATTTTTCGAAGTGACAGAAGAAAAAACAGAGCGACAAAAAAAAAAAGAAAAAAATGAAACAAGAAATTGCCTGTATATCAAATTCTCGTCTGTGAGGGAGGTCAAGCGGCGATGCAATTCAGGTAGTGGCAATGTTCTTCTGGATGGAGGACTAGAAGCTCCAACAGATAACGAAGACGATGGAGACGAATCACACACAGAGGACTAAAAAGACATACCGAAGCCATAATCAACAAAGTAAGAGAGCCCTCCCACCGAATCACTGGAACTGTCGTGACCGCGATCCTCAGCCTTGTTTGGTGCCACTTTTACTGGACGTTGAGGTGTAATTGTAAGTCGAAGCGTTGAGGTGTCTATCAGAGATGACTCTGGTGATGCGTCACGAACCGGAACCATTTCACGATCCGTTCCTTCCTAGAATGGAAGCAGCTCGAAATAGGCTTCATTGTAAACCTTCCGTGGGACATCAAAAGGACTAATCTGGATGTTCAAAGGGGAAATATGGTTCCCATAATGGATGCTGACTGGGCAACAGAAAATGTGTACCGAAGTAAAAATCACTATCTGAGACTCTTCTATGATACTTAATCCTCTCCGACTGACAGATATTACAGATTCAAATGGCTGCGATCGATACGTCAGTGAAAGGGAGCGCCGTAAAATACAACCGCCAAAAAATCAAGAAGAGAACACAGTCTTCATTTTCATGGTTTACTCACTTTATTACGTTCAACTTCTGTCCCATAATGATATAGCCACCCACAATTTGTCCAAAAACTTCTATTGCGAAGTGTTTCTGGAAACTTCTCCAGTTAAAAAGTACAGTAAATGTTAATACGCATCCGCACCCAACACCGAATTCCAGCTGATATAATGCAGAATTAGTTTCTTTGTTATTTAGGAAATGCCGTACTGACCATTCTGCAAAATGGCACAGCCACTTCATGCTTCCCCGTCGCTTTTCATTTGGACTTGTTGAAATTGTTCTGTTGTTGCATGTCTTCCATTTCCAGGTGATGGGAAAAGGAAGGTTGTTGTCTGACTTCGAAAAAGACCAAATCACCGCAAAAAAATCTTGGATTCTCCGATCGTCACATTGCGCGAGTATCGGTCCGCTGCCACGCAAAAGTCGACAAGTTCATCAAGGACTCTGAAGATATGGAACCGAGGAAATTCGAGACGCCCTGCTCCTCTTTCCAAGAGAGATAAGCGTCGCATACTGAGAGAGGCATCGAATTCCACGCACTCGTGCTTGAGATCAGGCGTTCCTTGAGGCTTCACATCTCAGATGCAACTGTTCTGCGAGTTCTCAATAACTGCAACTTCATTTCTCAAAATGAGGAAGGCACCGTCAATGACTGAGAGCACCGTATAAAAAGAGTGGATTTTACCAAAAGATGCAGCCGAATCGACTGGAGTAAGGCGCCTATTAGAACGTAGGGCCAGTCTCTCTCTTTATAGTTTTTTCTCCGGGTTGTTTTTTCTGATGAAGAAAGTTCAATTGCGACGGATCAGACGGCGATCGATTCTACTGGCATGACCGCAGGAAAGAAAAACTGGCATTTTCACGAAGAAACTTCAAGAGATGAGGTGTCATGATATGGGCCGCGATTTCCTCGAAAAGACGTCCGAAGTTATGTTTTGTGCCCAGAAAGATGACCTCTTCCGGATATGAAGTAGTCATGCGCAGTGCTCTCCTTCCATTCTGGCGTGAAAATCAAGACCGAGATTTAGTATTTATGCAACATAATGCTCCAATCCATGTAAGCCACAGTACTCAAGCATGGTTTAACCTGCACGGAATAGATTTTTTGCCCTGGCCGACAATCAGCCCCGATCTCTATCCGATGGAGAATGTATGGGGCTTCATGGTGCAGAAGATTTATGCCAACAACAGGAGATCCCAAGGGGTTGAGGAGCTGAGTGGACCGAAAATTTATGGAAAATCTTCATATTAAGTTTAGACAACCTTATTCCTGAGGTTATTAAAAAGATTGGAGGACCGATAGATCATTGAAATGGGACTTTCCTGTTTTTGTTGCTTGTTAAAAGTTGTTGTTAAATATCTCAATTTGTTGAGTGGCTGTATCATATTGCAGAATGGCAGATGCGGCATTTTCCCAAAAATAAAGAGGATTTTATTTTACTATTTTCCAGCTGAAATTGAGTCGATGTGTGAATGCACGTTCGCATTTACTACACATTGTAACTGGGCAGTTTTTCGGTCACACCCTGAGTAAGAGTTTTTAGACAGTTTTCAGGTGGCTGTATAATTATGCAGAGCACTGCACAACGGCAGACCAAATTACCCTTCCGCGGGCTGTTAGGCATATAATTAGTCAAACAAAACTCAGAACTTACACTTGATTCTTTGGAAGAGCGTTTTGTTTTATTTTTACTCTTTTCACTTTCTCTTCCTTGATTTTTCCTTTTTTCGCTTTCCATTTCTTCTTTTACACCGAAACTACTGGGATCCCTGTAATACCGCAGCTGAGTACGCATAACAGAAATTCAGTTGCGAGGTGGGAGATGTCCAGAAACTATATAAATCGTTGGAAACCATAGCATAAGAAGGTCCTTACCTTCCCTGGTTCGGTTTAGACTTCTTTGAGATTCTTGTTAACGCCTCAGCATCACGCTTCTTCCTCTTTCCATCAGTGGACCCACAGAACCTTCGTACCAATTCAAGAAACGATGGCGTCACATCCGACATAGCAAATGTCATTTCTTGCTGATGGTATGCATGTTTCTCTGAATCAGTCGCTACTTGAATTGCGAGTAAGGAATGCTTGAAAAGCCGAATTACGCACCGAGCTTGAGATTCATATCATATTGCACCGGATATGGTTTAGCATGAGGTGTGTTGAAGTAGATAATGAGTTTCGGCGTAAACGATGCATAACCAGTTTCTTCCAATTCAAATGGCGGCTCCTTGAGCACTCGGAAGGGGTTCGCGAACGTGGGATGAAGCTCTACTTCCACCTAAACTTATGCTGAATAAACAAAGATGATTACAGAATATACTTAGAGCAGAATTATACCCCGAATAGTTGTAACTACGCGATGATGTACCTCGCGCGCCGCTGGGCACTGCTAGTACCGGGCAACGCTCGACATAAATGACCAGAAGTTGCACAGCATGTGATTCAACGAAATCAATTGACGCAGACACCGGCGTTGGTGAGCAAACTATGACCGCGGCCTAACAACACATGCGATTTTGCTGATCGCGGAATGCAGATTGATACTCATCTGTTCTCAGTTGAATAACAGGCTGACTGCAAACCTACTCGCAAGGTCTAACAGCACAAGGAAAAAGAAAGGCAAATGACACTGGTTGAGAAGTCTAGAGCAGGCCTGGGTCTGAGTCCTCATAAAAAAAGGCGCGCAGTTTCGTACACGATATTACGACCCTGAGATTGCGCAATGCCGCAACTTCGCCAGTGGAGCCGCGACACCGCAAAATCGCGGGGTCTGACTCCGATCATAGCGGGGTCTGGACATTTCCTTCCGTTCTTTCTGCACTCCACCAAATTACACCCAGTGCCTTTAAAAGGTGGCTGCAGGGAGCCGCCGAGAGTTTCACCTACATCTTGCAATAATTTTGGAAACATCTAAAGAGTATTTCAGGAGCCGCTGATCAGATGAAGAGTTATAACTGTAAAATTACACTGAGCAAAGGTGACGTTGGCACTCAAAAGAAAACTTTCAGCACTGAATAACTGACAAAATAGCTGTTTTTTATTTTACATAACTGCTGATTATCCGCAGCCCGCGATGCGAAACGTTGCAACACGTTATACGTGTGAGTGCTGATTAGCTATGGTAAATATACCATTCAGAAGCTGAGTTGAGATGAAAGGGGTGTCGGTAGTATAATGGATTAGCACATATGCCCGGAAAGCATGGAGTGCGGGTTCGAGTCCCGTCCGACGCCGAAGCTTTTGCCCATAACTCACAAGGGAAATATGGAAAGTAGAAGTGGCCGTTTGAAATGGGGTTTATATCAATGATAGGGCTCGGGATGCCATTCATCAATCTGCATTCCATATCTGTTCGTCTCTCGGAGCAGAGTTACAATTTGCGAGGCACTATGTCATCAGCACGGCCGCCGCAGCTCATAGGTAGTGTTCCGGATCTGCAGGCCAGGGGACATGGGTTTGCTCCCCGCCGGAGCAGGTTTTTTTTGCATTTTATGTTTCATTGTCAGTAAGTGCTTTTCTTTCACTTCTGGACGTTTCCTTGTACTGGTACCTATCGCACCCATGATTTACTCTGCCAACTACTAACATTACTCACAAGGGAAGGATACCAAGTCGAGGATTCCCGTACCACACGAATTAGGCGTTGTTGCGTAAAAAGATTATGATATTCGTGCACGGGGGGTCGAACCACCCCTCTGTGCAAGTTTTCAGCCAAATCCAGTTCTTGGTCCAACTTCGGAAAATTAGGGGTGGCCAAGGAGTGAAGTGGTAGTTTTTGAATTTTCTTCTACAAGAAACCCTGCAACCTGAACAAGGTAGCCTACACATACCTTTTACACTTGCCTATCCCACTGATCGTGCGGAACATGCGTCAGATAAGAGCATTTCTCAGGCAAGGGCCAACGACTTGTCCGTTGTTCAATGGGCTGCCACCAATAGCTCATGAATTTCTCCGAAATTTGGTGCAATCCTCGAATTGGCTAAAAACTTGTCCATTGGGGTAACTTGACTCCCTGAATACGAAAACCGCCCTGGTTTTGCGCAAGAACGTCTGGCTCGCGTGCTATGGGCTTTCAAACCTACCATATAATAGTTCTGCTTTTTCAAAAAACCTCCATAACTCCGCTCAAAGAATCGTTCTGCAAATTTCGAATACAGATTCGAGATCAGCGTCCGAAAACACGTCGGACCATATGTATCCCATTCTGAATGGCCACTTCGACCTGGGGTTCTTCCCTTGTGAGTTTCTTCTCTTTCAACGCTTGTAACTCTGCTCTCTCCGTAACTCTGTAACTGTACCAGAGACGGACAGCATATATGGAATGCAGATTGGTGAATGGCCCCTATCATTTTAATATAAACCCCATTTCAAACGGCCACTTCGACTTACCATCCTTCCCTTGTCAGCATCCCAGTAGTGACAAAATAGCAATACATAAACAATAAAAAAGAAAACACAAAACAGAAAATGAAAGGTACCTTGCTAAGAAAAGTTCTATCTGTGAATTTTGACCCTATAATGGGACGCACAAATAAGATCCATCGAAATCGATGATTATTTGGAAGGGGTTTATCCAGGGCAAATGATTCATGACCAATGAGCACCTGAAAGCAGGCAATTATTCAGTGTTGGCCGACAATTTGTCATCCAAGGTGAGACCGTTAATCAAAAATGGACTGAAATTCTTGCTAAAAAAAGAATTTCGTGAAATCAGGATCATTAGTTGTGATGAATCCCGTTTCATTTGGTGATGGTGCATCCAAAGTTCCCAGTCTTTCTCGCCTTCTGTTTTCAAACTCGCTATCGCACGTAATTTACTAACGAATCTCCAGAATATGCTGATGATTATTTTCATAGCAGTGGTTGAAAATATTCGATGAAATGAATAAAACTTGATCAAGTCTGAAGTTCAAATAGAACACAGCGGCCGTCACTGATTTAGGTGGACTGGGTAACAGCATATAACGGCAAACCAAAGCAGTGGGTACTGAAACCGAAGCTGTATTTGTTATTTAGTAATGCTTACTAGTCTCACTGGGGGTAACCGTAAAAGGGCAAAGGTTGGAATGTCACTGAAAAAGATGAAGGAAATAGTGGGTGTTCCACCATTCCTGCGGATCCACTACTTCTCCTTCCTTTAGATTCCAAGCTATTCCCTGCACTAGTCCTAAACAACACATATCAGTCCTTCCCTCAGGGAATTCCTCAAACAATTCGTCTCCAGCTTATACCTTGCGCTGAGGCTATGTCTCCCAGTCGCTCATCGTTCAGTCTCGCACTAAGTCGCTATCCGCTTGACAGTACAGATCTGTCCATTTTGCACTCATTCGAATTCCGTCCTCGCCATCTCCAATGATTTGCTGTCATTCACTCGACCTCACACAATTGAGTGAGCCGTCTCGTACAACCCCTCTTATTACCTTCGCCACGCTCTCGTCAGTTGAGCTTGCCAGCTCCGGTTCTTGCATTTGTACAGTTGACTTTCCCCTTATGTAACTCTACGCTAAGGGTGTGAGGCAAATGCTATGATTGGGTAAAGTCGACTGTGGCTGTGTCGACTTCCTAACGATTGCCTCGCAATATGTACAAAAGCCTGATTTGTTACAATTTGAATTTCAAAAAAAAAAAAACAAATGAGATGCAGAACTGCTAGGGTTTAGTAAATGTAGGCTCATCAATCAATTATAATATGTATGAAAATTTGGCCTGGCGGAAATGTTAAATGGGCGTGTATCATTAGGACAGAATCGTCGCGTGCCGAACACGGCCACGCGACGTTTCTGTCCTAATGATATACACCCATGTTAAATCGCCCTCCTCATAGTGAATGACCAGCACTCAACTCTAATGGCTTGACCTAACCGGAACACTTGCTCGTCACCTCCTACATTAATCATGCGATCCGCTGCAAAGATCCTGTACCGAAATGTGCACTACAACGTATTCACTTCTTGGCTCCGCCAACTTGAAGGAGTGAAGAAAGGTTTAAATGCTATGACTTCTTCGATCGATACGTATTTGATATTTCCCGCAAGTTCTACACTTCCCC
The DNA here is from genome assembly GCA_963978905.1 of Trichostrongylus colubriformis. Taxonomy (NCBI): domain Eukaryota; kingdom Metazoa; phylum Nematoda; class Chromadorea; order Rhabditida; family Trichostrongylidae; genus Trichostrongylus; species Trichostrongylus colubriformis. The sequence goes on along the minus strand of OZ022259.1, from coordinate 55,663,964 downwards.
CAAATCAGTTCGAATATATAAATAAAGTGATAACAACAGCTTGTATACAAAAGAAACGAAAAAAGGTCATAATTTCGTTAATTCAAAACTATGAATGCGCTTACAGCGCATAGAGTATGGACATCACCTTCGCAATGCGTACAACAGAGTTTCGGAGAATTTCGCTACTATAGAGACCATCCTTCATTGTGCACTATAACTTCCCTCTGACAACGAAAAAAGCATGTAAGCAAACCGAATCAACAGAAAGAAAAATCAAAAACATAATCTGTAGCCGTAGACAAATAACTATTAAATGAAAAACTAACCTTAACATAGGTAGCCCTTGAATTCACACCCATTTGATTCCAAATACATTAGCTTTGTGTGATCGACAGCCTACAATGACACCTGACGAAATGACTGATGAGGAACAAAACGACAATATAATTTCCACTGTAAGAACACAGTATCTTGTACTCCGAAAAATGCAAGCGAACAATTGCAAAAGAAAAGGGGAGCGATATACGGACGAGGCGACTCATATTCACTACCAGCGAACAGGTTTGAAAGATCACGCTCAAGATACAAGTCGTGGCTGATACCAAACAAGTCCGACAACGATTCTCACAGTTGTAAAAACCTTACAAATTGGATTGTAGTTACTGATTTTGAACACAGACGGCAGGCAACCTACAGAAGAACTTAAACGGCAAAATGTGACATTGCTCTCCCTTGTGCGGTCGCGTCGCGGCTTTCGTACTGGGGCATATTACCTCCCCAAGCGCATCCTCCATGCCATGTGGTCCTGCTTTTAACTGGGAATGTGGTAGTTATCCTCTTTACATTTCCATTTGCTGCTCATTGCAGTAATATCTTTTCTTTGGAGTGTACTTTATCCAGAAGGTGCACTGTCTTTACAGTGTATTTTATGCAGGATTTGCCACTTTCCTTTGAAGAAGCGAATTCAGTTTCCACTACTTCTTGCGTTGTTTTGATTATATGGGCGTGCGCCATCAGAATGCTATTAAAGAATCTTTTAGCCAAGGGTCCTCTGAATCTTAAAACCTGTCATGTTGAGCGGTATTAGTTTTCATATGCCTTCATATCGTTTTTGCTTTAATTCAAGTTATCGGAACTAGCATGGATTTCGAGGTTTTAGAAAACAAGCTGTAGAGTGGTATGTTGCTTTGATGTGATACGATTCTAGGCTGTTTCGCTGAGAGGGATCGAACTGTTTGCCAGTGAACGATAAACCGTACGCGCACACAACTTACCTTATACCTACGCATAGAACTTTCCGGGGGTCAAGCAAAGTCGGGGGGGGGGGGGGGGTGGTGGAGACGCAACTTTGCGTCGACGTCAAAGCTCCTTTCCCTTCATAGGCTTAGGCTAAAATTGATGTCCCCTTCTCCCACATGAACAAGCATCCGTCAAAGCAGAGGTTTCATCTGCTTTAGCCTAAGCCTAGGGAGGGAAAGAAGCTTTGATTTGAGTGAAAATTTTGACTTTATGTGACCCATTTCCGGCTACTCTCCTACTTCGCTCGAACTTGACGAATCCTTGAAGAAAAATACGTCTGCTCTGTGTATTTCAGGGTCTTCGAGTAACGTAGAAGGTCATGATACAAGGTGGTAAAGAAGAGTTGACAATCTGAATAGGAGTTGGCTGGTCTCTATAAGAAACGGATTAGAGTAGTAACTCAAAAACTAGGAAATTATTAATTAGTGTGTTTTGTTATTTGACAGTATTTCTAGACATTTTGATGACGCACAATCAAAGTTCTACATACATAGGTACAGTGAGGAGCAGAAATTCGTTTTGTTTAGCGCAAGGCCGTCGTGCATTAAATACTGCCCGGAGAAAAGATATTCACAGAATGAGCACCAATGAAACGACGATTTCGAAGACATTCCACCTCAAGCAGGACCACTTGGATGGGAGATTAGCGCGCTCGGGGGAGATAGTATGCTCCAGTACGAAAGCCGCGACGCGACCGCACGAGGGAGAGCAATGTCACATTTTGCCGTTTAAGTTCTTCTGCAACCTACCGGCGCCGCTAGAGTTCGTGATGATCTTATTAATAAATCCAGACATTCGCGCAGCGCGTGTCGTGCGCAGCCTCTCTGGCTTGCTGCCAGCAGTGGCCGTAGTCCAGCACGCGCGCTTCCGATGCCTTTGTTTGAATTGCTATGTGACAAACTGCTGCCATTGACACTTTTCACTGGCTGTTACATTCATTATTGTGACGAATTTGGTTTGGGGTGAAGAAAGAGAAAGAATATGCGAAGTGGAAGAATCGTTCCCCACGTCGCAAATCCCTTCTTGCAAATAGGAAGTGTTCCATCCATCTCGAAGCTCCTTTCTACTCCCCATAAGTTGAAACTCACGTCCAACCACAGTAGAACTTGTATTTTTCGTGTAAAGGGGGAAGGATGTGAACTTCATCCCGAGCCTAGGAAGGAGAAAGTGCTTCGGGTGAGTGAAACAATATCCTTGCGCAATGAGGGGTTTGTCGCATGAAAAATATTTCACTCGTTCAGGGCTCCCCTAAGACTCACATCTCCTGGTCTGGATAGCGTTCTCTTTCTTAGGGGAGAAAACTTTCTTTCACGGAAATTCCCTCTACGAACTGTGTGGGACATGAGAAATTGCTTTCGTGTTGATGAAGATGGAGGAAAGATGCACTCATATTCGCGATGTCGTCCCACACCTGGTCCCATCCACAATTGTCAATTTGTACACTTTAATGTATCCCTTTATCTAAGCCACAATTGATGAAGATAGTGGTTCCTCTTCCAGCTACGGCTTAGCTTGACAAATATAGCGCCAACAGTCGAGCGCTCCCTCACCCCAACTACATCAGCACCAATGTTTGTCGTATATGAATGTCAAATAACACCGCTCGAAACTTTGGCGTTTCTCAACTCTGAGAAGATACACCGCGCTAGAGCGCCAAAGATGGTGCGCGCGCGAATGTCTGGATTTATCCTTGCGTCGCTCGTGATTTTGCGATTTTGTGGTGCCACGGCTATGCATGTGAAGTTGCGGCGTTGCTAAATCTTAAAATTGCAGAATCGCGTGTGGAAGTGCGACACTACAAAACCGCAGAATGACGAGGTCTGAGAGTGGCCTTCGACTTACGGGATAGACCACGCAACTTGATTTCACCCATATCCTGGCACACACTGACTCGCAACGCATTTTGAGTACAAACTTTCCAGATGGTTCAGCTCAGCGATTTCTCACAATATTATCCCTACTATATATAAAACGCTCAGTCTGTCTGTCCCTCCGTCCGTCCCTTTGTCCCTCCGTCTGTCACGAAATTCATATCTCACGTCGCAGTAGAGCTGGGACTCTGATTTTTTAAAGTGATATGAGGGGTGGTAAGGGAACATCAGTGGTGAGGGAACGGAAGTGATAGCAACTGATAAGGGCTGATAAGGAGCCTCGAAAGGCGAATGGCGGGAAATTCACATCACGCGTCGCAGCAAAGCTGGGACTCTGGATTTTTAAAGTGATATAGGGGGTGGTAAGGGGACATCAATGGTGAGGGAAGGGAAGTGATAGCAACTGATAAGGGCTGATAAGGAGCCTCGAAAGGCGAATGGCGAGAAATTGATATCTCGCGTCGCAGCAAAGCTGGGACTCTGGATTTCTAAAGTGATATAGGGGGTGGTAAGAGGACTTCAGGGGTGAAGGAACGGAAGTGATAACAACTGATAAGGGCTGATAAGGAGCCTCGAAAGGCATGGCGGGAAATTCACATCTCGCGTCGCAGCAAAGCTGGGACTCTGGATTTTTAAAGTGATGTAGGGGGTGGTAAGGGGACATCAATGGTGAGGGAAGGGAAGTGATAGCAACTGATAAGGGCTGATAAGGAGCCTCGAAAGGCGAATGGCGAGAAATTGATATCTCGCGTCGCAGCAAAGCTGGGACTCTGGATTTTTAAAGTGATATAGGGGGTGGTAAGAGGACTTCAGGGGTGAGGGAACGGAAGTGATAACAACTGATAAGGGCTGATAAGGAGCTTCGAAAGGCGAATGGCGAGAAATTGATATCTCGCGTCGCAGCAAAGCTGGGACTCTGGATTTTTAAAGTGATATAGGGGGTGGTAAGAGGACTCCAGGGGTGAGGGAACGGAAGTGATAACAACTGATAAGGGCTGATAAAGAGCCTCGAAAGGCGAATGGCGAGAAAATGATATCTCGCGTCACAACAAAGCTGGGACTCTGGATTCTTAAAGTGATATAGGGGGTGGTAAGGGGACATCAGGGGTGAGGGAACGGAAGTGATAACAACTGATAAGGAGCCTCGAAAGGCGAATGGCGAGAAATTGATATCTCGCGTCGCAGCAAAGCTGGGACTCTGGATTTTTAAAGTGATATAGGGGGTGGTAAGGGGACTTCAGGGGCGAGGGAACGGAAGTGATAACAACTGATAAGGGCTGATAAGGAGCCTCGAAAGGCGAATGGCGAGAAATTGATATCTCGCGTCGCAGCAAAGCTGGGACTCTGGATTTTTAAAGTGATATAGGGGGTGGTAAGAGGACTTCAGGGGTGAGGGAACGGAAGTGATAACAACTGATAAGGGCTGATAAAAAGCCTCGAAAGGCGAATGGCGAGAAATTGATATCTCGCGTCGCAGCAAAGCTGGGACTCTGGATTTTTAAAGTGATATAGGGGGTGGTAAGGGGACATCAGGGGTGAGGGAACGGAAGTGATAACAACTGATAAGGATCCTCGAAAGGCGAATGGCGAGAAATTGATATCTCGCGTCGCAGTAAAGCTGGGACTCTCAATGCCTAAAGCTTTTTTATCACGCCATCTTCTCTGCTTTTTCCAATTCAATAGCTCAGCTAAAAGCATAGGAATTTCCACTTAATTCCATGCACAACTGTGGTCGTGCCGATCAACCCCATTTTACACATTATCGCCATGGATGGCGCGCAGTAGTGTGCGCCCGCCAACTGGTATTTATATATATAAAACGCTTCGTCTGTCTGTCCCGCCGTCCGCCCGTCTGTCACGAAATTAGGTACAACATGAAAAATGAACTGTGGAGATGGGGACAAGTATGGTATGGGTAGGACATGGGACAAAAGGTAGGATCACAAATAAACCAAGGTAAACTGCGCCCACGGTGGGCGCGAGCGTGCACTGGAATGCTCCGTTTTCAGAAAAATTGTAAATGGGGTTCTCCAAACAAAGGAAGAGGTAGATTAAGATCAGGAATGGTTTTCCTAGGTCATGAAAGAGGCTCAGGCAGAGTGGGCGAAGCATTTGTGCTAGTGGGCGGAGCTTGGACTTCAAATGAAAGCAACCTGTGGAGATGGGGACAAGTATGGGATGGGTAGGGCATGGGACAAGAAGTGAAGACCACATATGGACCAAGTTGAGGTCCGCCCAAGGTGGGCGAAGGCGTGCACTAGAACGTCCCGTGTTTAGACCGAAAATTGTAAACTGGGTTCCAATATGACCCAAACGTGGGGAAGATGGATTTAGGTCGGACAAGAAGTAAGAAACACCCATGCAGCAAGTTAAGCTACTCTCACGGTTAGCGGAGCGTACACTGAAATACTCAGTCCATGAAAAAAGCAATTTCGATCGACCTATGATTGGGTCAAGAATTTTGCAAATGGAGCGTTCCACCAAGTGCTGCCGTTTGACGGTGACAGGCACATGGTGGACGCCAGTGCCGGCGGTGCTGATGATATTTGACGCGGAAGCCGGCGGGTCTTGCGCAGAGTATGACCGCGGCCTCAGTGTTGCCGCTATGTCCACAAGCTTGTAAAAAAGCTACATGTGTAATGATGTCCTGAGCGAGTAGAAACACGACCGCAGTCGCTCGATCCACTGGAACGATGGACAAGAGAGCTGCTATCGCATAAGGAAACCTGCAATGCTAGAGAGGATAAACGAGCTTCACTCAGTGAGGGCGTGTGATGGACACTGGTTTCTTGAGAACCAAGGTAATACGGTTATGAGATTCTGGGTTTCCTTTATCTCATATCCCTGTACAGCTGGCTAGAACGCAGAACGCAGAAGAAAGAGGGCAACAACTAAAGCAACTGCTGATGACAATCCCTTGGAAGCCACGTGCATACCATGAGGTCAGAAAAGACAGTCCAGGGTTCGCGCCCGATGTTTTCATTCACTGATTATATGTACAAGACGTACATTGATGGAATGGTTGTCCTAACGAACATAAAGCATATTCAAAACAGATTATTACGTTAGCAACTACAAGAAAACGAAAACCGCATTAAGAGACAGCGCCGCCGATCATCGGGTGCGTACAGATATGACGGGAAATCACGTGGCCGCCCGCGTGATTTCCCGTCATATCTGTACGCACCCGATGATCGGCGGCGCTGCCCGTGCCACTGGCTATCGCACCCGCGGCGAGCGGCGCAGCGGGTGCGAAAGCCAGTGGCAGGGCATGGTAGCCTTCAGGCGAAGCTGTGTGGCATGGGTGGAAGCGCAGAGGTGGCGCAGCCACGCTCTGCCGGGCTCCCAAGGGCAATCGATACGTCAAGTCGTGCTGGTGGCGCCGCGAGTGCAACACTGCGAAGCGATTTTCCGTCATATCTGCACACACTCCAGATCATCACTAACCGCCGCCTCATTGCTCCATAACCCTCCAACGTCTCCACCTCGTCAAACGTGGCTTGAGGGATATGTATTAGCGATAACTTCGTACAAGCATATAGTAACAAGTAGCAACATAAGTATAGGGTAAAAGAAGAACAAAAATTTGCGAGGATGATTTCTTCAGTTGGTACAAAGAGTCATCAATCAAAACGGACTCATGTGTGCTTCTAAAGCTACAACTGGCCTCAGCACACAGGTGGAATACAATGACGATAAGACAAAAGCTCACGCTCATACCACAATACACACGCAATGAGTCATGCACGGCAGATGGAAGGCTCAGGTGGTCATGTGGGATTGAGCAAGCGCTATGGTAGAGAGACATAGGACTAATACAATGCACGCCAAGATGAACGCTGGGGCCACAGTATTTGCGGTTTTTTCTGCGTGATGTCAAGCGTCATATGGCACGGTAAGGAAATTTATACGTTTAAGATAAGGCCAACCAAACGGAGAACGGAAGTAACACTCATGCGAGTACACTCATCCACTGATGCGACCTGCGTCCTGCAACTCCACTCCCTCAAATGAGTTGTCCAAGGAAGAAGAGTTTCTCTGATACTCACATATTTATGTTGTATTCGACTAATAAGGGCAGCATGAAAAGTTTCACGCGAAAAAGTGAGAATTTGGCTAAGGTATGGCTCCCCGATTCTCGGCCGGTTGCGGGCCTCCGTATGAAAACTCCCTTTCGTCGTACGCCGCGGTTGGGACAAAGAGTGTGACTGCTTACTGAACTTTCTGTTCCTACAACGTGTCTCTTACCGCGGAGGACGACGGAGTGGGCACTTGCTCGAAGCCCCCCCCCCCACGGCCGAGACTTTGCGTTGCTCCGTCTTAACCGGATTCCCATTATTCGCGTGGAATTTTGCATGCGGCCCACATTAGGCAAACAACATAAATATATGGGTAAGAGGGGAACTCATTTTTCCGAGGAAGACTTCTTTGATGGTATGCTACCCGTTACAATTCTGCGCACAGTACTGACAACGGACTTGATAGAAAAATTCCGACCGCTTTTGTGTACCTGGCTCTCAAAAACTCGAACGGTGTGGCCTAACAGTACTGTTCCCCCGATAACCGCAAGACCGCATATTTCTTTAGTTGTGACATCCAGTGCGACTATAGCACTCGCAGAATTACCGCGAGAGTACTAACGAGGAAGGTCTTTCAGGTCAGGTGCGCTTTTCCAATACGGTTTTCTCATCGTATGGGGGTACCTGCATGAAACATATAACTGACGTACATTTCTGCTGAGCGGCCCTACGAAAACCTAAGAAGCAGAGAAGGATTTTTTTCAAAAGAGCGAGCTTAACTCACTTATTGCAACGCATACGCATTACAGCTTTGAGCATGTGCATATTCAGAGGTGTTCCTTTATTGCACATCGAAACACAACGAAGGGAAATACTGAGAGAAAGAGTTAAAACCGTACCATGTACTAAGTCAATCTCCTAACCACTCCGTAATAAGGCTGCTGCAGCGAACGGATGATCTACTGTACGACGGTCTCTCAAGCTGGTGAGATAGATGAGTTAGGAGTTCGGACCCCGCCGTTTTACAACTTTTGCATTCTTCTTTGTTTTCACTTTTTAATCCTACTTTATACCAGTTGGGCTATCGCACAGTACTGCGCGAATAACACAATAGAATTTTGTAGTGCGGAAATGGTCGATGTTGGCTTTTTGGCATCTACTTTCTACATACATTTATATATGTTAACGGTATCGAAGATATCACCGATGAGGAAGGTCACCATTTCTAGAGGTCCAGATGATTTAGCGGTCGATACGGTCTGTTTCAACGATACAGACGATCATTGTTCAGAAATGTCATGGGTAAATCCACTAATCACTTAACCCTTCGGCTGAAGTGGCCACTACTGGGAGTTTATATACCTTAGGGATTGATAGATTTGGATTCAACTGCATCAATTGGTAGCAATTTGTCCATTTGCTGAGCATCTATTTCCTACATATTGGTGGTAGATCCATATGCCAGTTATCATGCTCATTGCTTATTTTGCAAACATGCAGCACAATTTGGAATTATACATAGTCTAGCGGTCGATACCAAGCATTGCTGCTGGCAATGCAAAAGAGAGTGGATGGCTTGCTTTGCTATCACAAATCGAGATCGTGTCTTGATCATCCATGAGCATAGCAGTATCGAGAGACACGCACCATTATTTGGAACGCTCGGCAAGTTAGCGGTCGATACTCGGCAGCAGATATCAGAACCCTACCGAAAAATGTTCACTCAATAGTACTAAGCATCAGGCGCATTTAACCTAGCAGTCGTATAGTAGTAGTAAGCGCTATACAGGATTTTATCCTTTCCCCATTTCTTATTGGCTCTTATCAGCCCTGTAAGCCGTTATCAGTTTCTAAAAGTCACCATTAAGATCCCCGTACCCGTAATACCTGTGAGTGTGAACATTCCACTGTTAGCCAGAAGAGTGATGCGGATTTGGCGATATTAGCCGTTTCACGCTCCTTATCGAATCATATCAAACATTAACAATTTGGATCACCCACCACTGATGTGCCCGTCTCAACCCTCAAAACACCTATAAGTGTCGGCGCTCTAGGATCAACCCGAAAGGTGAAACGGATCTAAACATTCGCTCTGCGACGCTCCTTATCGAACCTTATCAACCGCTATCAATTTGGACCACCCACTATGAATGTCCCCGTCCCACCCTGTTTAAGACCTGAGAGTACCAGCGCTCTGAGACTGACGCGAAAGGTGAAACGAATAGGCGGCATTCGCCTTTCTAGGCTCCTTATCGAATCTTATCAACCGTTATCAATGTGGATAACCCACCACTGATGTGCCCGTCCCACCCCTCGAAACACCTATGAGTTTTGGCACTCCAGGATCGATCGGAAAGACGAAACGGATTTGGTGACATTAGCTTTTAGGAGCTCTTTATCAGCCCTTATAAACTGCTATCACTTTCGGTCCACCGCTAGGATCCCCTTACCACCCCCTATATCATATTCAAATTCCAGGATCCCATCTTTGCTGCGACGCGGATATGAATTTCCGGTCAAACAGACACACACACACAAACACACAAATACACCAACAGACACACTTAGCCGATTATATAAAGTAGAATAATCGGCTAAGTGTGTCTGCTGGTGTGTGTGTGTGTGTCTGTTTGACCGTCATATCTCGCGTCGCTGCAAATGTGGGATCTTGAATTTTAGAAATGATATAGGAAGTGGTAAGGGGACCCCAGCGGTGGGGGATCGAGAGTGATAGCAGCTGATAAGGGCTGATGAGAAGCCTCGGAAGACTAATATCGCCAAATCCGTTTCGCCTTTCGGGTCGATCCTAGGGCGCCCACACTCATAGGTGTTTTAGGAGGTGGGACGGGCACACCAATAGTAAGTGAATCAAACTGATAACGCTTGATAAATTCGATAAGGAGCGTCAAAAGACAAATCCGGCCGGACCCGTTTTCCCATTCGGGTTGATCCTAGAGCGCCGACACTCATATGTGTCATGAAGAGTGGGACGGGGACAACAATGGTGGATGATCCAAATTGGCAACGGTTGATAAGGTTCGACAAGGAGCATCAAAAGAAAAATGTCGCGAAGTCCGTTTCGCTTTTACTACCGGCAGTGGAATGTCTACATTCACAGGTATGGCAGTAGATATGTACCTTAATCGTAATTCATCGAAACTGATTACAACTTACAGGGGTTGACAGGAGCCGTCGATTCTAACTCTTATCAGGATTCCACAATCCCGCAAAAACGCAAATCCTGCCATCCTCCCTCTGCCCACTAGGAACGCTGCCTGATGCTCGGGCGCGCAAAAATGATGCAAGTAGAGATGATACAGAGCACAGTTATGGAATGAAAGCAAGCAAAACGCTATAGTCAACCAAGGTGAACGGATAACATCTAAAGTGATTAGAATTCAACTGAATTCCACCTACTGAAATGGGAACAGTTTGATAATTAGCTCAATACAGCGGCAAAACTAATGAAAATAAGCATAAGAAACTGCCGCCGCTCTTCCAACACATTTACAAGAGCTTCCCACCGAGATCAGCCATCTCGCGCACAGCATGGTGCGACGCAAACCCTGACATAAGGGCACACGCCCTATGTCCCCTTACATTCCCACTCCCTAATCCATATCCCACCTTTTACTTACAGCACCCCACTCATACCAACTCACTTTAAGCCCAGCTTTTCCAAGGATAAAGCTGGCTCCGTGTTCTATTCCCTTGAATAAAGTTCCATCCCTACTTGCCCGATACTCCCCATTAACGGAACGAAACCTAGCAAACGTGTCTTTCCTAATTAGCTAGGTGTGTCGAATGCCATTTCGAAACAGTGCTAACTTAAGGCGTTAGAAAAACTTCCACCCACGTATACAACACAGACAACCAACACTTGTTCAGTTCACTTAGCCTGTTTCCAAATCCCAGGTTATGTTGATGCTGTGGTTCAAACAAACTAGGCCACGTAAAGACACCGGAAGGGGTAAGTTTGACGGATTAAGGAATAATTGTAGAATATGAACAACGGCAAAAAACCCGATAAATTGGAACCTAAAAACTCCCTTCCCTTTTGCGCCCCTCGGGTGGGGTCCACGAGGTCGAATTTCCGCTTCGCGGCATTTCACTCGCGGCCCCCGTACGACTCGCCGTATCGATTGCCCTTGGTCGCCCGACCGAGCGTGACTGCGTCACGTCTGCACTTTCCACTCATGCCACACTGCCTCGCTTGAAGGCTGCCATGCACTGCCACTGGCACTCGCACCCGCCGTGCCGCTCATCGCGCGCGACCGCGCGGAAATTCGACCTCGTAGACCCCACCCGCGCCCTACACCACACGGGCGGGGAGTAAAGAGCCGCGAACGTCGTCCCAGTCTACAGGAAGGCCTCGCGGGGGGGGGGGGGGGAAGGGCGGATGCGTGGCAGATCTCCTTTCTCAATGAAAGTTTCACCACACATCACCCCTTTGAACTGCGATGTCTGCTGTCAGAAAACATGGTAGTCGATGACAATCCAATGAGAAAAATAGTTGATAGAAAAGTTTTTGGAAGTGATGGAGAAAAACCAGATAATATAAGTAACGAATTTGTGGCCTGAAGCTTGATGAAAAACGAAACACCGTAGCTTTTTATACACAGACGAAATCCAAAACTTCCTTCCGTGGAGGGTCTTGGGCTATTTCCGTTTCTTCCAAGATTCGCCTGAGGTAAACTTCGTCCAGGGAACATTTCTCCCATTCTATCTCCACCAATAGCTTCCGCTTTAAATAGAAATGAAGTTCCGTTCCATCAGACGAAATTCACGCTGTGGCAAAAAAAAAACCAATAATTTAAGGACCTATCTACACAAATGGCATGAAAGAAAATAAGCAATCAATGAAGCCAGTTTACACAAATAAGATGACTGCAGAATCTATTGTTTTCAAGGCCACGAGATAAAAACTCCGTCAATGATACGATAGGACGTAGGTTTGAGGTAGAAGAACGAACAGAACCGTTAACCGCTGTGGAACATAGCAAAAGCTTGAAGATAGCACAAAATTCTACACGCGGATCTCGGCTATAATTCCTTGGCAAGGCGCCAAACGATTAAAGCGTGTAACAGTGTGTATCAGGGAATAAAGAGTGTAATAATAAATGAAAGCGAATGCCGACGATGACGTCGTCGTCATTGCCATGGAATCTGTAAGGATGTCAGTGATCGACGGCATCGATACATGAAGAAATGGTCAAAACACTCCACGTTCGAGCCCAAAGACAAACAACTGAGATAGGCGAAGTATGAAGCAGTCCTAAAGTAAGTTTCGGCCTAATGCGACACCCCTTCGAAGGCACTGGAAGAGGTTAATTCGGAAGATTGTAGAATCATTGCGGCAAATGTATGAAAGTAGGAATGTTCAACAGTGTAGATAGAGAAACCACGAAGTAAAATCCCAGGAATAGTAGCCCGAAAGCAGCGGCTGGGTCAGCCGGCCGCGAAGCTTGAATAGCCTTATAGGCAACTCCCCGGCAAATGCTTGGCAGCCTGACTTGCAGTACTGCGGGATCGTCGTGGAACCCCAAGCCGCGCTTTTTCAATGGAAGTTTCAACTCACATCACCTCTTCTTCTGAACTGAGACGTTCATTTTCAGAGAACATGTCTTCCCAATTCTCTTTTCTCCTTATCCCAGGCGGAGTCTTTAAATGCACAGTTCACGATAATACGAGTACCTTGGTTCCATTAGCGAGTAGATAGCCCCTTCCACAAGGTAAAGCACGTGCAGTCATCACGGCGCGAGGGTAAGAGCTTAACGTGTAAAGAACAAGTGAATAAGATGGCGGCCACCGTCTCAATATGGCCGACACCCATCTTCCACTCAACCAGCTGGTGAGCGGCGGCTTTTACGTGCACGAGAAGCATGATATCGACCGCGATAAGAAATGATAGGAGATACTCCAAGTGTAAAAACAACCTTATCGGATATTATCACGTAAAAACTTGTCCTAATATCCCTTGCTTTTAAGCTGCAAACTCGTCGAATCCGAAGCATAGATACTTTATTTTTAAGGTTTCGAAAAGTTTCTCCGTTTTTTCTCCACACTTTAATCTTTGACGCTCCTGTGGTCTTTAAGAAGCGCGACGAGGCTCAAAAATTATCGTGAACTGTGCCTTTAAAGTCTGCAATATGACTCTCGTTGGAGAGCTTCTATCTATTTCTTTTCCTCTGAAAAGCTGCGCGGGGTGGAAAAACTGCCGCCAAATCAAACATACGTATGACACCCATTCCAAACACTGAAATGAACTCCCTTATGAAAATTCTCCGGACATCAAGCTTCACCTTGAATGGTTAATAGCGTTTTCACAGATGAGAACCGCATCTTAGACAGGTATAAAGTTCTTGCATTGAATGGACGGTGTTACTAAGTTTCGTAGTATTCTGGTGTACTTCCTACACGATCTTTCTATTACAATCGACTAACAATAAGTGTGTTGGTTGGTGTGTTTGGCCGGAAATTCATATCTGCCACGTAGCAGAGCTGGGATCTTAATCCTTGCAGATGCGGGCACTGACACGGGGACACTAACGTTGGGTGATCGACTTCATGACAGTTGACAAGGGCTGATAAGATACGTCAGAGCGCATAAGTAGCCAAATCCATCTAAATTTTCGCGTTGATGCTAGAGCACTGACACTTACAGATGTTTTACAGAGTGAAAACGAGGACATCAAAGGCGGGTGATCCATTCGATAACGGTCGATAAGAAACGATAAGGAACGTTAGGCCGCTTCCATACTTTGCGCACCGACGCCGTCACGCGCGTGACGGCGTCGGTGCGCAAAGTATGGAAGCGGCCTTAGAAGGCAAAACGTGAAATCCGATTTGCCGTTCCGGCTGACACTGGAAACTTCACAGGTACGAGGATTTTACGGAACGTTTAATGATGACTGACTGAAACTTATAACAACTGATAAAGGTTGGTAAGAGGCATTGGCAGTCTGATGGAATAAAAACGTGTACACCGTTAACAGGAGACTACTAGATCAGAGTAGTCTTTCGCACTACTCGAGACCGCAACGTCTCAGGTTTACGCTTTCAAGGCTTATGCTGCGGATCAGCAAACATGTAGCTGACATGCTCTTCTTTCCACCTGCATGGCAGGGTAACTATTTGAGCGAACCTTTTTCGTGAGATAAACCCTGTCAAGGTGCCCGATAAATGCGGGATAGAGGTGCTATGCAGGGTTATAGGGGCTAATTAAATGGGGAGGGCGCTGATCTTATGATGCATGTAAGAGCCTGAAAAGTATCGATTTCAGCAGTTCATAAGGGCTACGCGCCCACGCGTCGCGCGAATGGGTGGACTTATTGATATGACCGGTGATTCCGAAAACATTTGCGTATCTTTGACGATTATCGTAACCTGAGGCCTAGAATCGACTCTAGAGCGCGACTTTCAGTGTCGCACTCACTTCAACCTTCACATGAGTTTTTTTTTTGCGCGAACTCATGGCATCCACGTTCTCAAAACGTTGCTGTGGTGTGCATGCTGCGGTGCGCGTTGCACTGTTTCATGTACAAATACGGACGACTGTGAAACTATATACCTTTTCATGGGTTTTTCGAATAGTTATGGTGTTTTTTGAAGAATTGCAAAGGCAATGTGGGATTAAGACTTATTTTCAGTAAGTTACATGCTGAAAGGAATTTTTCGAGAGGATGGGTCATTAATTCATGGACATCCATTTCTACAGAGGTATGATGAAAAGGCCCAATGGAAAGATGGCAAAAGAGGACTTTCATGAGCAAGTACACAGTATAAGGAGCTAATATACAGGGGGTGCCATAAAAAGAAGTAATTTTGCTCACGGCTCACATCCGCCATGTATACAAACCACTGGGCAACTAAAGAGATAAAAGTACTAGGGCAAAATATTCCCGAAGTGTTCCTCTAAAAACGGGAGCAAGCTGTGGCTCACTACGTTCACCTTCACAAAAATATGGAGCCTTCAGTAGGCGCAATCGGGCTTCAGAGCACCCACGGTATCAAGGTCCGCTTAGAACAGTGGAGCCGGGTTCCGTGGTCGTTCTTTTGTGGGAAGCTTCCTAAGTATTGGACCTCCGGTTCATGGGAAGTCACAGAGCTCTTGCTGCTTGAACAAAGCTGCTACGATCCCAAGTATCATTTTTCATGCCTCAAACCTGCCTCCGGAGGGGTTTCAGTGGTAACGGCACGTTCTGGTTCTTGGAAACCTAGGGCGCTGGTAACCTGAAAAAAAGGAATGTCCAAGAACACCACCCAATATAAATCCCCTTAGGTACACAGAGCGAAAGGACCTCAGCAAGGTTCTGAACGAGAGCGACGAAAACTCCGATTTCGCCGTTGAGGTGACACATCTTGTTCAACAAGCTGCGGTTCCTGTTCGTGCAGAAGGCTCTCACGGAGTTTAGTGATAGTATGAAGTGTGCTCTTGAATTTGGGGATGGAAATACCTTGTCAGAAATTGCTGAAGTTCGACTAATGGGGGGTTGACAATGGAGGAAAAATGACTTTTTTACTGGCACCCCCTGTGGTCGAGAGGGGGAGACCACGTGCTCGGCGACGAGCACTATCTTTGCTTACGTTTTTAGCTCAAGCCTTAGATTAGGGGCGAGCCTCTGGTCCCCTTTAGAATCCGCCACCTTCCATTTTTCGTACTGCAGAGGGTTTCACGCCGATTTCACTCAAAAGGATGGGATGGCAACTCAATGGCTGTTTAACAGCCACACGCCTTAATATGATTAATTCCTTGAAAGTAACAAATTGAAATATAGGGGCACGCAGTCGTTTCAAAGACACCGTTCAAGGAAACACGAACACGCTTCAAGGAATTTGGTTGGAATTCGTTTCGATGAAAGACGTGCGCAAAGAGAGCTATCTTCAATGAGAGAACAAAATGAACGATCCTACTTTATATAGGGTAGTCTAAAAAGTCTTTTCGTATTTTTAAATACCGCTTTTTCCCTCCAAACTGCTTTCCAGCAATCTCTTCTGAACATACACATGTAGTACAAGCCATCACGCATCTATAGGTATTATTGTCTTCCATCTCCCGGATAACCTTTTTCGGAAAATAAACATATCAAAGGTCAACCTCATTTTTAATACAAAAATTTTTCTTTGAATGGCGCTAGACAGGGAAAGGAAAAGGTGATACCGAAAGTGATAGCAGCTCAAAAGGACTGATAAGGAGCCTCGAAAGGCGAATGTCGGCAAATCCATTTCACCTTTCGGATCGATCCTGGACTGCCGACACTCATAGGTGTTTTGGGGAGTGGGACGGGCACATCAATAGTGGGTGATAGAAATTGATAAGTGGATAAGGGCTGGTAAGGGCGTCAAAAGCCTGTGTCGCCAAGTCCCTTTCGCTCGTCTGACTAACAGTGGAATGCTTACACTCACAGGTATTACAGGGTATGGGGACCTTAACTGTGACATTTTGAAACATAACGGCTTACAAGGGCTGATAAGAACCATTAGGATATGGGGAAGGGATAAATCCTGTACACCGCTTACTATTGCAATATGACTGCTGTAGTAAATGCGTCTGATGCTCAGTACCATTGGGTGAACATATTTTGTTTGTTCTGATATCCGCTGCCGATGTATCGACCGCTCAGCTGTTCCAAAAAATGGTGCATGTCTTTTGATACTGCGTTCTACATGAATGATCAAAACACGATCTAGATTTGTGATAGCAAAGCAAGCGACTTATTCTCTCATGCGGTGCCAACAACAATACTGTGTATCGACCGCTAAACTATGTGAAATTCCGAATAGCGTTGCATGTTTACAGAAAAGATATCGATAACTGGCGTACGGATCTAACACCTATATCTAGAACGTAGATGCTCAGCAAAAAGTCGACATCGACCATTTCCCCTTGAGTTAAATAAGTAATGAATAATGCGCACAGTACAGTGCGATTGCTCAACTAGTCCATTATAATGTTGTAATTCAAATGGTATAAAGAAAGGGAAAAGAGCACGTTTAGCGATGGTAGAATATAGAACCATAATAAAGAATAAAGAGAAGAAGAAAACCACTCAGTCAGGTTCCATGCACGACAAGATGGCAGTTTTAAAAGGAGGCTCAATCACTATGTGAACAGTAAACAGAAGAGGACTGACAACGCTCATGTAATAAGACAATGGTCGTCGCTATAGTAATCAGCGTACGTAGGCCCACCTGCAAGGTGAAGCGCGCCCTCATCGACTTCCCCCTGCGCCCCCGCTAAAGAAATCGATATGCACGCCAAAAGTGTGCGACAGCGACCACGACGAAGGGGGCGCAGCCATCCGGGCGCCTGTTTGATCTGTTACATTATTACTTTTCTTTTTTATTTCGTTTTTACTCGTATGACATCACCCAGCACTACTAATGCTTTTCTTCTCCATTCCGGCAGATCACAGACATCGTTTCGTTCTGTTTTAGTAAATTTATCCTCTTATCATTGACAAGTAGATCAAAACCGCTGATCAACTGTTGAAACCGTGAACAGTGATCGTTTTTTATTTGGTTTGTTAACACCATGAACGAGAGATGCTTTCAGAAGCTGGTGATTATTTCTACGACGGCCACATTGTGGTGCTTGATACTATATATTGTACATATAATATATATTATTATGATATTATATGTATTATGATATTATATATTATTATGATTCGGAGAAATGAACCACCGCTCTCGTACAGTGCTAGAGCACGCTAAAGACCGCGGTGTGGATCATAGAATTTCAGCAGGGTGCACATATCAATCATCGTGAAAGGCTCCACATTCACCTGCTTACAGTACATTCAAAACGAATCAGGCTGTTGTACTAGGGAGAAAGGACTTCCCTGTTCTCGGCGGGCGGTGCTATTTTCGCTTGGGCTCTGAGGAAGGAATATTTTTCTCTCCCTTTCACTAACAGCCAAAAAATACGCTCAGTATTTATTCATTTATGCACGCGAAGGTGCGCTACAACACTCATGCAGCAGCAAAAACTATAAATAAAAATCTACGGATACGAAAGAGAGTAAATTATTAAATCATAGAATAAATCCTTAACCCATCGGCTTTGCGACTGGCAAAGACAACCAAACTTGGGACAACGGCAATTTGTAAGGCTGCTCTTCTCTTCAGTGCGTGAATGAGTCCAAATGAGTATGCAGGTAAATAATTTCAGGATAGTGTGAGGAGGAAAACGACAGTTAGATAATAATTTCCTCTCCATTTAGATTAGCACCTTATGCACTCCCAAGTATTACGACTAACCCTAACGTATGTAGTATTCCGTAACCCTTTCTTCCTTCTCATGAGCATCCATATCGTCCCCCTGATCACTAAATAGCGAACTTTGGAGCTTAGTTCCAAATAGTCAGTTATCGCAAGAAGAGAGGAGACTGCAAAGAATGAAACATAAAGGAAGGATACGAAATCGGATATGAGCAGGGAGCTCTCAGTTATTCTCAATCCGAATACTCTGATATCAACCTGATGACTACGCACTTGGGTGCTGCTGTCGTCGGGGAGCCGGGAACTTATTGTCCCGCTGCCATCCTCATGCGGTATCGTTCCACAGTTGTCGGTTTATACACTCAAGTGTACATTTTTACCTTTGCCCTGCTTTAGGGGGGGGGGTTACCTAAGCCCTACTCGAGGAGGTTGGGCTCTCCTTAAATTAATGCCTTAGGTCTAGGCAAAAAGCGCCGGACACCGACCACAGTGGAGTGCCCACCACCTACACTTGACATAATAGTACCTATGGATATCATTTCGTGCGATTCTCTATAAGGCGGGCATCCACAAGGTTTAGGCTGAGTTATACCATGCGATCGGTTTGCGCTCCACTCACAGTTCGACTGGAATTAGGTCCGGATCGATCTGCGATTTCGCGATCCGTAGTATCGCACAATCCTCCAGACCGCAGTCACATGTGTTTTCAGCGCTCTCTCACTTCAGTGTCTTGAGTGTGCTGTTTTTCCGGGTTCTTCACCGCCCTGGGGCCGTGAGTGGCAAAGGACCTGCGTTATGAAGAAAGCAGCATGTTCAGTTGGGTATGTGCAAAACTACACTTGCGATTGTGCGATTATGCGATCCAAAAGGTGCTGCGATCCTACTAATCACGGAATCGCATAATGTGACTTATCCTGTCAAGGTAGTAATATGTCCGCATCTCAAGTTCAGTGTGAGTTGAGTACTCTGTGACAGACACTGAAAATCACGTCTTTTGAGGTTACGGTAGATGTTTGCTGAGGCTGAAGTTAGCTTATCGTGGAAATGGAGGGCAGTAAAGCAGTGGGAGGTTTCGGCGAATTGGGAGCTTCTGAATACCTACGTTAAGGACGTAAAATCAGTAACTCACCGTAGGAATTCTCTTTTATTTTCTGTAGCTTTTTTTCGGGGTTTAAGACGCAACCGCTTCCACAACTGGCTTTGCCTGGGTGTATGTTAGTCCACACGGATTGACCTCGATGTGTCGGGCTCGCTTTGCGCGGCGACGCTTCGGAATGCCCGAGTAACTTCATCGGTCAGTACGACCTCTACTTTGTTCGGTATTCTATATTTTCCTGAACTAGGGTTATGTTCGGTCGCGCGAATGGGCGTGGCCACCGCGTGACCTAACTGACCTTGTGTCCCAGCCGTCACCAGCTTTGCTTCCCCGTAGATATATTCCGCTAGGCCTCATCGAGAAAACTGTGGTGGACTGAAATGTTAGGTATAGATTCAGCCGAATATCCTCCTTTGTAAGTGTTGCAATACTACGCCCCTCCTTGCTGAATAAGTACTGCGCTGCGTGTGTCGCATCACTTAGGCCGCCGTCAGACCTCGCGATTTGCGATTCTGCGATTTCAAGATCTTGCAGTGTCGCGGCTCCGCACGCGAAGTTAAGACTTTTCAAAATCTTAAGATCGCAGAATCTCGTGCGGAAGTGCGACGCCGTAAAACCGCGAATTCTCGAAGTCTGGCGGCGATCTTATGCTTATTTATCGTGGGACCTGTGTTGCGGCAATTGCGACGCAGGGTACGGATGCACTCACGTGCCTATAAAAGACAAACAAGAACACTCCATCAGGCTGAGGTTATACCCTGCAATTCGAGCGGATCGTCCGGACCGAACGATTCGGACGATCCGCACGAATCGCAATGTATAACTTCAGCCATGGAAGGAAAGAAGGAATTCGAGATGCCCTCGCCTATGGGTAGTATCAAGTGGCTAGGAGCCTGAAAGCTCGCACTATTTCAAGATAGCAAGGGGTGCAGGACTCTCTTCAAGAACGACCCGTGGTATGCTCACTTCTTACCCATTTAACTAATAACATCTACACTTCTTTTTATCGTTATCACTGCACGATGAGGAGAAAAGTGTATGCTTTGTGATACGGTTGGGTTATCGTCGTTTCTTTCTTCGTCTGGAATGTCGCCAGCCATATGTAGTAAACATATGTGGCGAGAGCTTTATCTTTTACTTTTGGGGATGCAAATTAATACTGGCGAAACAAAAATTTGAAAGAAAGCAGCGTGAGGCCTATGTTAGTATACGTACATTGCAGTGATGCTCTCCACCAACTACATGTTTTAGGGGTATTTTTTTTTTTTATTTCCGTGGGCCTGCCTCTGTCACAAATTTTTGCTTGACTATTCGAGAAGTGCATCAGAGACTCAACTCAGTATAATAGATGCCGTATCTTCTTCGAAGTGCTGACGACGAGATACAAACGTGGATGTTTTTGAGCAGACTATGCACTTTTATTGTGCATTTGGCTTCCTCATTGTGCTACTGTTAACCTGTCGCTGAAGAGAACGTTGACTAGTTTGCTCAGCTCAGTTTGAATTACTCATTTTCGAACAGCAATATTCAGAATCGAGTAGCAGGTCGCGAAATTTTGTGAGAAAAACTGGGCATGGTATCTGATGCGATAGGTGTACTTCATGGCTTGCACATTTCATTTTACGACACATCGTAGCTACTGTAAGAAGCAAGGGAGCTCTGTGTGTAATCTGCTGCAGTACTGGTACCTTACCACGAGCGCTACTTGGCACATTACTATTTACTGAGGGAACAATGGAATAGGATAAGCTCAGCTAAACGAAATGTGTGCGACCCTTGTCCATCCTCAAGTATAAGTATTTGATAATTGATTCAATCCGGTTGTGTATTGAGGCTAAATTCACACTTTAAGGCGCATCACTTCGATTGTAGATCCCGCAATAAGTTAGTACGCTGACGCAGGTGTGCTCGCACGTCGCGCTGCATCGTTGATTCAGGCAATGCGGACCACGTCTGGAATAGAGGCACGTGGTCTTTGGCTTCATTGAGGATTTTTTATCGGAGACCATCACTGTTGCTGCTATTTGAAATTGAATAAAAATGACGTTTTGTAGCTAAGAAGACAACTCTCATTGAAAGGGGTCAGAATAACACAAGTGCATTCCATTCATGTATCAGCCTTGTCAATTAGGAGTCGACAGTTACCAGACACCTTACTGACATCTGCAGAATTATTATGTAATTCTCAGGAATCTATAAAAGGCGACCGTAAAAGGAACTCATGGCAGAACTCTTGTGTGAACTGAAAAGCAGTTGCTCTTAAACGACTCAAGACGTTTTTTAAAAACTACAGTAAATAGCTACGCTACATTAATAGGCGTCCTTCACTAGCATGTAGTCTCAAAACCTGGCTACTTATAAGCAAGACAGTTATACTTCGCGAATTCGTGATTTCCTGATTCTGTGGCCACAAATCGCACGCCGCGACGTCTGAGACATGCATAACAGTCTAGCACGGTAATTTGAGCCTCTATTTTCCCCGTGTACTCATTGCTCTGTACTATTCATGTGATTTGACTCTAAACGCATCGCCAACTCATGCACCGGCTTTTGCGCGGTGAGCACGGTAAAACTTTCACCCATTTTACGAGCTGACATTTGCATAATAACTGTAATAGCTTACCTTTATAGTCCTCGGAAACGCATAATTTTCAGTCCGGATACCATTGACTGACATGAATTGTTTATTTTCATAGTAGAAACATCCATCTGCTCGCTAGTTCGCACTCAGTTTCCCTCATTTGTCTTAACACTTACGAGGAAGGTCTTCCAACTCATGACGCGCTTTTTGAAAGCTGTTTTTTGCATGTATGGGGGTACGTACAAGAATCATATAACTGATGTTCATTTTTGCTGCGCGGCCCTACAAATGCCAAAAACGGGGTTGATGGTTCGATCCCCACTGAGGACAAATTTTTGCAAAATTTAGATTTTCAGTTTTTGGACTCGTAATCATTCGAATATGAAGAATAAGTGCAGTAATCACATTTAGAGCTCCGAACTGCCCCCTATTGCCAGTTTTCAGCAAGTTTGACAGTTCAATTTTTTAGTATTTCGGCGCTTATAGCACACGAACGAGGCGTTTTCGCGCGAAACGGATTCAATATTCGTGTTCAGGAGGTCGAACTACCCCTGGGGGTAAGTTTCCAACCCAATTGAGATTTTGACCCAAATTCGAAAATTTGAGCTGGGTATTGGTATACCATCGACTGCACATTCGATGAAGGAGACGGCGATACCACTTGTTAGGAATTTCTCTCTGTTTCTCTTGCTTGGTGCTTGATAGCTGAAATTATAGCGATAGGTATCTATGCTGTGCATATTCCATTGATTTTCATCGGTTTTGTGAGTTACTCACTTCTACAAGTACAAAGCGCACCATGTACCAAAGACCTTTTTGACCAAACACCTTTTTCGAAGTTAGGGTCAAAATTTAGAATTGGCTAGAAATGTGTCCCCAAGGGTAGTTTGACACCCTGAACACGAATATGACACTCATTTTGTGCGAAATCGCGAATTTCAAGCGCTACGGGCCCTTTCGTGTCCAAAGAGGTCACATCACCAAATTCACTGACAATTCGTAAATAGAGTCATTTTGGCATGCTGTCAACGAAAATCGTAGTCATTTGGCATAAACAGACATATTTGAAGACGAAAAAGTGAATGCAAAAAAAATGCAAAACTTCGGCAGAGCCGGGATCCGAACCCCCAACCCAGCATTCCATCCGTTTAAGAGTCCATCGCCGTATCCAGTAGGCCATCGAGTCGTTGCAGCATTCACACATCGGGGAGCCCTTATGAGACTGCTACGCACTTTTAGTACGTGGTGGAGATAAGATTTCATTTTTCCCGTATTTGGCTTTATTTTGAATGTGAAATAGAAGAACACCTTCGGATCTGCACATGATCAAAGTTGCAAGGAAGATGCGTTACTATAAATGGGTTAAAATCGCCTTTTTTGAACAAAATTTTCTTTACTCCTTTTTTGGCATTTGTAGGGCCGCGCAGCAAAAATGGAAGTCAGTTATATGTTTCATGTAGATACCCCATTATGATGGAAAAAACCGTTTCCCGAAAGCGCGTCATGACCTGAAAGACCTCCCTTGTTAGAAACATTCATTCCAGAAATTGCACTTTTTATGCTCAACATTGCAGATGCATGATTATTGACGAGAGAAATGGAGAAGTGCTCTTCGGAAATAGTTTCTGCCAACGGTGCGTCAAGTCATTCACGCACAACTTCAACGGAAACTTCACCACAGAAAGCTTTTACAAGCGACGATGAGTGCACATCATTGCAATCGCTTTATGAAAAGTACACCATTCAACAGAAAGAAATAGAGCGGTGCGTATTTTGAATTCAGGTGTGATTTTCTATTCTCTAATTGCCATGATGAAAGAATAGCGAGATGACTTTTTGCGCGTTTTTTGCTTTTGTCAGATGCCTTTTATCACATGACAAGAATCGGAAAATTGTAAATCGAACATTAGGAAGGGGCGGTTTAAAGACACCAGAAGGGGGTAATTTTGGCTTACGGTAGAACATACGTAGTGTGGACGAGTTTAAGTGGCCGCCATTGCACAAACTCGCCAATTTGACGCCTTGGCATGGTGTCAAAAAAGATGTTCCCATTACAAATTTGTTTTTTCCTTTACTTTTTACTTTGTTCTTTCTTATATTGTTTCTAGATGTACTTACATGAATGCTAGTGTAGTTGGGAATGACCACTCCACTGTGCTGGGAGTCAGTGCTACAACTAACGTTGGCCCACGGCTCGTCTCCTACAGCGGACAACTCGGAATGGATGCGCTGATGCGAATGGGATGCGAGTACACACCGCCGCGTCGCGCTTTTGAGTCCGGGTTTTTTCGCCTATTATCGCTTCTGACCTTGAGTGTTCATTACAAAATGCTCATTTCTTTGCATCTTCCTCTTGTTTCGGACCCCCTTCCGGTTCCTTTAAACGCCTCTACGCGTAAAGAAAACTAATATCGGTTGTAGTGAAATCGACCTCAGTATGCACCAGTGGAGTCCGAATGTAATTTCATTGTCTAGCTGTATTATGTTACTTAGTTGTTTATTTAAAGATTAATCAGTTGGACTTCGCACAGTGCGCTAATAACATAATAGAATTATGCAGTGGGGAGATGCTCGATGTTGACTTTTGCTGAACATCTACTTTGTTGACCCATTGACTACTGCGGCATTTACACTTGTCTGGCGCGTGGGATTTTTCCACGCTCCGCGTGTGACACGACGTCGTGTCACAGGGTCTCACAGGGACACCTTTATCAAGAGGCTAACATTTTTCATCTTTTTACATTGTAATAAGGTTCCCACCAGTATTTTGATAATCAGACCACATTCGTATCAAGCTTTCCGCTTCAAATAAGAATAGATTCCTTTTGATGAAAATGAACTAAATCAAAATATTGATCGACTACTACTAGAAAGTGGATTTGAGCGACCAATTGACGTCTTATACAGCTTTGTGAGATTGAACACCATAGTGGTACACCACGCTTCACACCAACTGAATATTCACATATATTTTTTACCCCTTTATCTAGAAGCTCAATAATTCAAAAGTAGGAAGTTATATTCTTGGACCATGGTTTGTGTGAAAACCTTCATGTTTGAAGTATACACATCGTGTCACAGGGTACCAGGCGGCCAACATGGTGTGACACGACGTCGTGTCACACGATCGTCAATGGGTTGATATAAGTGATATATCAACCGATCTGCTGAGGAAGATCACCATTTTTCAGAGGTCCTCATGATTTAGCGGTCCGTTCATCGGCAGCAGATATCAGAACATAAACACAATATGTTCACCTAATGGTGCTGAGCATCACGCATTTACTATAACAGTAGTACAGAGTAGTAAACGGTGAACCGGATTTTATCCCTTACCCATTTCCTAATGACTCTTATCAGCCCCTGTAAGCCGCTATCATATTCGAAAAACCACCATTAAGGTCCTCGTACCCTGTAATAGCTGTAAGTGTGAACATTCCAGTGTTAGCCAGAAGAGCGAAACGGATTTGGCGACATCAGCCCTTTGACGCTTCTTATCGAATCTTATCAACCGTTATCAATTTGGATCACCCATCACCGATGTCCCCGTCCTACTCCTCAACACATATATGAGTGTCGGTGCTCTATGATCAACCATAATGGGAAAACGAATTCAATGGCATTCGCCTTTCTAGGCTTCTTATCAGCTGTTATCAATTTGGATTACTCACCACTGATGGGCCCGTCCCACTCTTTATAACACCTTTGAATGTCGGCGTTCTCAGATTGACCCGAAAGGCGAAACATATTCGGCGGCACTCGCCTTCCAGAGCTCCTTATCAGCCCTTACCCGCTGCTATCACTTCGGTCCACCACCGCTGAGGTCCCCTTACCACCCACCATATCATTTGTGAAATTCAGGATCCCACATTCGCTGCGACGCGAAATGTGAATTCCGGTAAAATAGACAAACGACACACACCAACAGACACACTTAGCTCCCAAGCATCGCGAGCTATGAGATAGCAGACCACAAAGCAATCACTTTCGTTATTTTCACTTCCTCGCCTACCATCGAGATTGGAGAGGATGTGCATGTATGCAATCGATAGAGCTTTTCTTGATCTACAAGATGATACCACCTATCTTTTGAATCCTTTCATATTTTAGCATGTAGAAATGAGCTTCCACCTGTTTTTCAATTCAAAATTGCGTAATGCAAATGAATTTTTTGGCACAGTGTTTTATACTGTTTGATAGAGCTCTTTTCGCTCTACAACATAGTGTTTACGGTTTTTGTTCAAATGAATTTTTGCCATTTTTAGATAATTTAAAGTTGACGAAATCGAGCATTTTCCTCTCATGGTGTCGGAAATGCTCGATTTCGTCGACTCTAAGATGATCAAAAAATGGCAAAAATTAATTTGAAGAAAAATCGTAAACACTGTCTTGTAGAGCAAAAAGAGCTCTATCGAATGATACAGAACGCTCTGCCAAAAAATTTATTTTCATTATGCAATTTCGAATTGAAAAATAGGTGGAAGCTCATTTCTACATGCTAAAATATGAAAGGATTTAAAAGATAGGTGGTATCTTCTTGTAGATCAAGAAAAGCTCTATATGCACATCCTCTCCTCGATGGAGGCGATGAAGAGAAGATAACGAAAGTGCACACTTTTGCGAGTACTGCATTGTGAGTCTTAAAAACAGCGAAAAGTTGAGCGATTTGAATAAAAAGTAGTACCATTCTGTAGAGTTGAAAAAGCTCTATCGAAAACATATACACATACATTTTTGATCTCGTCGGCAGACAAACAAGATGAGATGCGCAAGTGCCAGTTTTCCGCCTTTAGCTTACTTCATTTCCAAACCTCATAAATATTAGGTAAGGAATCGAAAAACTGATAGTAGCATTACGTGGAGCAAAAAAAGCTCTATCGAAAACATATATGAGCTCTGTCGAAAGATGAAGGGAACAATGTGAAAAATGGGGTTAAAAAACCGCGGGAACTTATTCCTCAACCCAATGTAGTCCCTCGATGGTGGGAAGAATGTATTTCCTGTTTTCTTTTACTTCTGTACTACTGAACACTTCTGTACTACTGACGAAAGCCCGGTGGGGTGGCGAAGCCGGCCTTGAGGACGGCTTCGCCACCCCACCGGGCCGCCCCAGGCGGTCCCAAGAGGAATGGCCGATCTTAGCCGGCCAATCCGACTAGTTCGATCCTTAAAAGCACCAGGAAATATGGACAGGCGGTGCACCTTTTGGAGTTTGTGCCACCAGGGGCACACCTACCCTACTCACTTTTTTGTGCCCTTTCGTGGGTCAATTCTTGGCCATTTTTAATGTTTCAACACGCTTGCTTCTGACATCTTTAGCAGGATGCCGTGTACTTCTGTCTTATTTTGGGTGTATCGCGCAATTATTGCTGAGACTGTAATTGAAACTGATATTTTTCGCATTCAGGTTAGAAGAACAGAATGCAGAATATCGTGAAAAACTGTTGAGATCGATACGAGAACGTGACCTGAATGAGGAGCTTTTGCGTGACGTACGTAAGGCACAAAAGAAAGAGGCGTCTGAGTTCGAAAGGCTTATACATGACTATGAAGTTCAATTAAAGGCTGATCAAGTGAGAGCTATTCTTCATCTATTCCATTTTTGTTATCTTTAGAAATCGTTTTCTTCATCCAATAGTTCTTTTTAAATGTTTGTATCATTTTCACTGCTGACGTCTATCTTATTCCGTTTTGATCAATTTTAATTTTTCACATACTTACAACTTATTTTTACTCTCATTAACTACAGAAATTCAATGCGAGTAATGTAAATTTTTTTGCTCATAACATCCCTTTGATGACCATGTTCAGTTAATAATTGATGATGTTCTGATTCTTAAAGATCACTATTTCTATCAACTGGAAGTATTTTTTCGTTAGAGGTAAGACTGTTGGTCACTTTCCATTGCTCAACTTATTACTTTTCAAAAAAAAAATCGTTCAATGACCCTGGCAATTCTTCTTTGAATGATTATTGAAGGAACGAGCTGCTGCTCAAGAAACGCAGCACAGTGTGACTATTAAAGAGATTTCTCAAAAGTACAACACCTCAATTATACAGGTAAGCTTCACTCATTTCTGCATTCCCATGTGATGTAATGCTCCCTTTTTCAATATCCCTTGTTCTGATTTTCAGTTAACCAAGAAAGCAGATATTGCTGAGAAAGAGAAAAACGATGCGGTGATAAAGTACGCTACGAGAGAGGCGGAGATTATGCGGATGCGTAATGAGATCCAGAAGAAAGAACATGAACTTCGCGAATGTGTAAAAGCGAAAGAGGAACTACAACGTAGTCAAGACCAGGAGAACATTGAGCAATTGGTGAGTAGGGTTTTTGTGCTGTTGTTTTCCTGTGTGATTTGTTGATTTGCATAACCTAGGAGTTGTTAAGGAGAAGGCAAGCAACATTTTACGGGTAGAACTGGAACAGGTTAAACACGAGAAATTCGAGTTGGAGAGGAAATTGAAAATGTCAGAGAAGAGAGCAGAAGTACGAATTTTTCTTTGAATGGTTTGGCTTTTTTTTCTTCAATTCCTTATACCGCTAATATAATGACGTTACTATTCAAAATAAGGCCGTGACCCTGTCATCTGCCACTGCACCTGTTCCAGGCCTACAACACCTCAGCGCTTGAATTGAAGCAGCAAAATGATGTACTCCGTAAGCAACACATACAAATGAAGGAGGAGAAGAACCAAATACAAGAAGAAAATCGCCAACTGCTCGCAAAAACCCAGGTAATTAGTATGGTCGTAATCGGTAACTATACTAACAATCCCGAAATTGTAACAGATTGCTGTCCTAATTTTTTCCTTAGTTAGCTTCCACGGTCGTCTGGCAGCTCTCCATCTTTGGCGTTGTTGTCTCACCTGTCGGAGGAAAATTACGAGAATTCGCTTACAAGGCGGGATGACGCCCTTTTGAGAACACTGTCCTTATGCACAAAATTCTACATCTGCCCGTAGGCTACGCCTCTTTATCCAAGGAAGAAGATGAAAAAATCATTGAAATCGGAGGAATCATTGAAATTGAATGATAGATGGTTTAACCCATTGACGACCGCGGCATTTTTGCTTGTCTGGCGCGTGGGACCGCGCGGGATTTTCCCATGCTCCGCGTGTGACACGACGTTGTGACAGGGTCCCACAGGGACACCTTTTTTGAGAAGCCATCATTTTTCACTTTTTTGCATTGTAATTAGGCTCCCAGCTGCATATATAGTAACACATTTGAATTAAACTTTCTTGTATTGAGCTTTCTATTAAGCTTTTAGGCGAATTATCGCAGGCGATGCGTCAGCTGTTATGAAGAAATGCGAAATATTTAAGGGCGCATCTCATGCCAAAAGAGTCTGTACCCGTTGCAGCAGATGCAGACACTATTTGGGTATTGATTGTTTTCAAAATAACTGATGGTTATCTACCCCCTGTTAAGAAGCTCAATAATTCAACAACCAAAAGTTATATTCTTGGACCATGCTCTGTGTAGAACCTTCATATTTGAGGTAAACATAATTAAAAAAAAAAAGATCAAACGAAAGTTTGAGAGAAAGCTTAAAATATAAGTTACAAGACTGTGGCACGACATCGTGTCACACGGTCCCACGCGGCCAACATGTTGTGACACGACGTCGTGTCACACGGTCGTCAATGGGTTAAAAAGTGCTAATCTTTTCTAACTACGCGTCGTTTACACTCGGCCATCGGTAGCGCGATCGTGCTATTGGTTATCGAATATGCAGCCGATCAAGCCGACTGTTTCTGGTGAAATGGTTGTTTTGTTTCTGGTGAAATGGTTATTTATGGTTCGTTAAGTTGCAAGAATCGCGTCGAATGCACGAATCAGAGGAATTGAGCCGCTCTCAACAAGATATGGAACATCGGCTTACCGAAGCTAATGCGCAGTGTGCTCGCCTCAGTGATGCTAATCGCAAGGTAAACACAAGGCTCGAAGACGTGACACGGTGAGTCGACTTAACAATTATCCCTTTTCGGATAGGTTATTCCGTTATTAGCATCTTCATTCATTTTAGTTCCTCTAAAAGTCTTATAATTTTCTCAAACTTTTCTAAATCTGACTTGTGATTATACTGACATACGAATAGTCGACGTGAGTGTGAGTTGCACCTGTTTCCTCCTCCTTACGTGAGCCTATTTTAAAGGCAGTGTTTGGGGAAATTCGGCAGAAAAGTAAAAGAAGTAGTGAATGTGAAGGTCGAGATGCCTAGTAACAGGATAGTGAAGAAAAACGGGTGGAAATGGCCAAAAACCCGAGAAACAGGACCCCTCCCCACCGTTGATCCTCGATGTGGAGCATTACCGTGAAGAGGCGGATGGTCCGGGCGAGTGTTCCATTGGCGTGTTGCCATGTTGTAAACACGAAGAGATGTTCGAGAATGAGTAAGCATCCTTTTCCTGGAGTGCGCTTCAAGCCAAAACTGAGAAAGCGGGCCGCGATACCTTCTATTCCCACCCCAGCCAATCAGTCGCGAGGAGGCGGACCGAGCACAGTAAGGCGACTCGAGCAGAAAAGGCCGCCTCTGCCACAGATCGGGGGCGCGCCCTTCGTGGGGGATTTCGCCGCAATTAGGCTTTCCAAACGCGTAGTTTTCGAGTGAATGACTCCTCTTAGAGATTCTCATCACCCACATTACCCCTAACACTGTCTTTAAGTGAAAACCTCGACCTCATGAACAAGTTGCAAGACCTCGAAGATAAGTTGACACTGGAAGAAGAGGCCCATGCGGCTGCATCGATTGAGATTGACAGACTACAGAGCATTGAACGTCAGGTTCTGGGGTGAGTACATTTAAAATCGGTACACTATCGTGCGCCTCTTTTGTACAGGCTCACTACTTAGAATCAAGGATTGTTAATCCCTCCTTTTTCGTGAATGAATAAATTTCAGCAGTCAGATACAGGCAGAGCGAGCTAAAGACGCTCAAGAACAAGCAGAAAAAGAACGAGCGGTCAGTCGTCTTGCATCTCCATAAGTAGCTGTTCTTTTCATGACCATTTAGATAGCTGAGAATGAAGCCGAAGAATGCCGTCAGCAAGCCGAAAGAATGTTAGCGATCACCGAACAGCTTACAGAACGAAACAGTCAGTTAGCTGGAGATGTGGCTACTGAGAGGGAAAAGGTTAGACTGGATGAACTAATTAACTCCTCTTTTACTTCTGCAACATTCCACGGTTGATCGGCAGTTCGCTTTATTTTGGCGATTTGTCTTTTCGCGATTTGTGGAAAACTATAACACAGCAGCTCAAGGTTGGACACGGCAACTTTCTTGCCTGCGTCCTTCGCAGTTTGCGCACACTCAACTGAATTTCGTAGTGGTAACAGTCGCACTATTCTCTACTAAGGTTTTTCCAAGAGTGACACAATCAAAATTTCTCTCTTTTACAGAACTGTCGTCTAGAGCAACAACTTGTGGAAGCTAATGGTTCGCTGACTCGTGCACTTTTAAAGCTAGCAGAGAGGGTGTGTAACATACCTCCTGGAGCACTTCTATATTTCTGTTTAGCAAGCTATAGTTAAAATCCTTGCAGGAGAAAGATCTTGAAGAGGCTACAGGAAGTGGGCAGATTGAGATTGCGTCACTGAAGAGTGAATTGAATGAGAGAATTGTGAAAGGTACGATTCTACGTTATCTATGAATGACAGCTTTTACGAAAATGCAATAAAAGGGGCCATGTTTTAGTTCAACAGCTCACCCAACGCTTACATGAAGAACGCACTGATAATGCGGCATTAAAGAAGAAGTACATGGCAAATATCAAAGTGAGTAGTTAGTCGGCTTTCCTAGTACCACCGTACTCTTCGACGTGATAGTAACTAATGCCGCTTTGCGGGCTCCGCATAGACAAATACATTTGTCTGCTTACTAGCGTTGGTATTGTGGAGCATGCGTGCTCTGCGAACGCGTCGCATAGTGTGGTTGCATCATGGTACAGTGAGTAGACCAGACGGATTGGTGAAATTCTCCATAGAGTAACCCACCTGTGAAATCACTTTCAATTATAGCTTTTGGATGAACTTAAATGAATCAACTTTTAGAGTGATTTTCTTCAGGAGCTAAAACACGAGTTATCAAGTCTTCGAAAACAAGTGGATTCAAATAGTGCCCACGCTCCGCTAGCCCCGCCTCAATCCAGTGATTCAGTGCCAAGTACGAGTTCGCGATCGAGAGCAAGTTCGTTGAACAGCCTCGATAGAATTACGGTATGATTTATTTGCAGCTTTGAAATTATCTCAATTCTGTTTCGTTATTTCTCTCTAAACAGTGATCGCCTATATCCTTAAGACAGTCTCGCGGGATGAAGACAGTGCTCAGTCAGCTCATGCGTCAACGGAGTCTAATGCTATTCAACAAGTTATGATAGATAAGGTGGGTGCTAAATCTGCAAACTTTATGTGATGCGCACTCTTAGTTATAATTTACGTTAAGATCATCATACTGCAAAGGAAGCTCGCCCGAAGAAATGATAAAATCGAGTTTTTGGAAGAACATGTACGGCACTGCTTAGAGGAATTACAAAAGAAAACGAAGTGAGTTTGTTTGATTGATTGTTGCAAGATACTTTCGTCGTCGTTTATGATTTCTAATTTGAAGAATTTTCAAGTCCTTCTTGCCTACTTTTTACAAAACTTGCATTTATTTCGAAGATTTTGATGTTACACCAAACTTCGTTATCTTTCGCATTGTAGTATGTCAGTCTTACGGAGTTCTTCCGGTTAGAAGCTTGAACATTCAAAAACAGAAGCAGAAGTAGTAAAGATGGTTACTGCTATTGTATGAGAAGTCGAGCTGAATAACTGCTTGAGAAATATTTCTGTAGTTTGTGATTTATAAGATTTGCAGCAGTTTGCATCTTTTTTTAGGCTACTGATTTACCATTCACTCCTTCAACCCCTCTTTCCACTTTTTGCGCTGCTCCCACCAACTTTGTGATGTACAACCATTTTCCATATTTTATCATCCTCTCATCCAATAAGCACCTCACCTCTTTCGACCGGATGACTGATCAATCATTACGTTCCGTGCTCTCCCCCCCCCCCCCCCCCCGCACCAACATAGAGTTTTGAATGCTACCGAAGGTAATTATTTGAAGCTTTCAGTTATCGACATCATCGCTACAATTCATTTCCGTTGCAATCGCGTGCGAAATAGCGTAGTTTTGGAAAATGTATCGATTTACAAATCATATAAAGGCGAATAGATGAATCTTTATCAAACTGGAGGCGCGGAGATTTATACTAGTTTTTCTTGTGAAAAAAATCGCTGTTATTTCAGGATAATACAACATTATGCGTTGCGTGAGGAAGCCTCCTTACTGCTGCCGTCAGATGGTTCTTTAGACAAGGTTTATATTTTGCTTAATATGCTGTTTCATTGTTAAAATTTATTACTTTCTAGCTAATGGAATGTTGCGAGGTTATACAAGTAAGTTCAGCTTGATGTGGTGTCTCTTGAGCGTTGTTCTCAGTTCTTACTCTGTTGAATAGTCTCGCTATCGACTTTTCTCATTCCAACCCTTGCACGACTATTTTTGGTTAAAATTCACTTGACAAAAAAAATGGTTGCTCATCTATTGTGTTGCTTTATCCATTTCTTTTGGATTTATATGATGGAGACATTGAACATTGTCTATGAATTTTTGTTACAGGTACCATTATCGCGCAAAAGTGCTTCCTATTCTCTAATGGGATCGATTTTTACTGCAGGGAGTGATAAGAGATCACTACAGCTATCTACGGAAGTCAACTCTCGGTTACAAGCTGTGCTGGAAGATGTGATGATCAAGAACATAGCGCTTAAGGTTGGTCAATGGTTATAAAGCTTTTGACTTTTGTTTTATGACAAAGTCAATGAAGTATCGAAGCCAGCTTATGCAGACTATTTAGAGCTCGGTGGACTCTCTAAGTAACGAGGTATCGCGGTTATCCCGGGAAAATCGTCAGCTCACCTTGGCTCATAGTCGATGTGCTGAGCAACAGTCATAGATGTTTTGTGAATATGAGAATACATAAACTATGGTTTACTAAACGATCGATTAATCGATTAAAGAGTTGTTTCTGGCGCGATTAGCAATGAGAAATGGATTACTGTGGTAGGAGCAAAATCAAAATAATGACTAAAGAAACCTGGAAGAAAACCTTACTTCAGCATCAGATCACTAAATCTTCTCAGACTTTGCTTGGTGGTGAGATTAGGTCTTTATTTTTTAAATTTCCTCTGCACTCTTTTAAACAATTCTATCCAGTTCCAGTCTCCAGAAGGGGCACTTTTACGGTGGAAGTCTAGTTCCTACATGTAGTTATAAAAAATTATGAGGAAGTGATACTTCCGAAAGAATTTGCAGAAAAATCCAAATCAGAGAATTGTGGTGGTTGAATGCAGGCTACCTGATCATTGGTGAATGTCAAGAAAGGAGCATCTCTTCTATACATATACATGATGATCAGGAGTGAAGCAATGACAGAAAACAAATCAAATGATGAAAACTATAGGCGAATCCTGAGATCTTGGACAATGTGCCAAACAGTGAGATAAAAACAAATCTGGGAAGATCTATCAACCTACTCGACTAACCGAGTAAAATGATATTATAACGACATGGTGTCCATACATCCATTAAGAGTTCAGCTGTTCGTGGCAGTAGCGCCTTCGCCACTCTCCTCAGTTTCTTCGTATATATGGATCCTTAACATTTGAAGGAATTCACGAAGTGTAAAAATCAAACTACCATTTGTTTAAAATGGCTAATTTGCAGTGAAGCTTTTTTCTCAACATTTTGTTTTTTTCACATCAGGCTATCACTCTAAAAAAGAAAACAAAAAGGAAAAACATGGTGAGGAAGGAAGAAATGATTGATGAAGAGACGAAACGAAAGATCAACTCAAGCAGCGAAAGAGATAACGAGAAATAAGTTTAGAATCATCTCCACACTCCACTGAGGAGTAACAAGTTCTTACTATTTGAGTGGCAAGCAGCAAATTTTTATTGAAACCACAACTTACTCTTTTTTCTTCACCGTCTTTTTCCTTGTTTCGATCACGGCAGAGGGACATATGTCACGACATAAGCATGAGCTGCATTTTGGCCCTACAGGAAGACAAATTTGTTGGCCGAAGCCAACGAGAAGAGGATTAATCGTCGTCCAGTAAGATCTGTAAACAGAATAAAATCACCACAGAATCAAACAATAGCACTGTTTGTTCCTTACCTAGACAGCATCCCTTGGAGCTTTTCTCGAGTTTGCTCAGGTGTGTTTGTTTTCACCCAACCTAAACTTCGCCTTTCACCTAAGACATACATACTAGTCAATAAAATGTAAAAACAACAGCAAAATGAGACAAAAACAGCATGGTATTCACTTGTCTATTTCAAGACTGCGAACTCTCCATTAAGACCTTAGGCAGAAACCAGTCGAGCTATGGCACAGACTGCGCGAATAACACGATGATAATGATCAACCGATGTGACAGAAGTCCATATCGCATGACTTCCCATTGAAATAAGCGCAGTACTGAGCGCTTGCTTAACTGGTTTCCTTACCAAGGCCTGTCACTATTCGGATTTCACCTACTTTAACAGTTGTTGGGTTTCCGTTTACTTCTACTGGATAATGAAGTACGTTCAGTCGCCGAACGTTTAGTGTATAAGCCTAGTGTTTATCGATGACCTATTCATTTACCACTGCATATATCTTCCCCAAGGAGGGCCAACATTTCGGAGGTCCAGATGATTTAGCGGTCGACACCTTTGTTACAATGATATTGACTATCAGTGTAAATGGACCAGGAATGAAATGTGGTTTATCCACTAAACATTTGACACTTTGGTTAAAGTGGTCAACTATTGGGAGTTCAGATAGTTTAGAGATCGTTAGTTTTGTGTTCGACTGCTTCGATTGGGAGCCAATTTCTTACTTAGTGAGCGCTAATTCTTGCATGTTGGTGGTAGATCTGTATGCTAGCTATCAATGCTAATCGTTTTTGTAAACATGCACCACTATTTCGAATTTCAGCCTAGCCGGTCAATACACAGTACTGTTGCTGGTACCGCATGAGGAAATGATTCACTTGCTTTACTATTACATATATAGATCGTATCCCGATCATGAAATGTAGAACGCAGTATCAAAAGACGCGCAGCATTATTCGGAAGCTAGGCATTAGCGGTCGATACATCGGCAACCGATATCAAAACATAATCAAAATATGTTCATCCAGTGGCGCTATTCATCAGCTTTTACTGTAATGTAATGTGTAATGTATTTTACCCACCCAGTCCCTAACGGCTCTCAGCGCTGAGCAGTTGTTATCAGATTCAATCCATTGAGGTCCCCGTTACACATCCTACACTACTATGAGTTTGGACACTTCACTACCCGTTGAGAGAGGAAAGCTAACTCGCGACATTTGTTGACGCTCCTTATCTAATCTTATCGACAGTTATCAAGCTGGATCACCCCCCATCAATGTCCCCGTCTCACTCCGTACAACACCTGCGAGTATGAACGCTCTAGCATCAATGCGGGAAGCGAGACGGATTCGACGAACGTAGCCTTTCTACGCTCCTTATCGAATCTTATCAACCGTTATCAAGCTCACCTACCATCAATGTTCCCGTCCCACTCCGCAAATAACGTGTGAGTATGAACGCTCCAGGATCAACGTGAGAAGCGAAACGGATTTGACGACTCTGGCCTTTCTACACTACTTATAGAATCTTCTACCGTTATCAGTGAGGGTCACCCACTATTAATGTCCCTTTCCCACCTAGTACAACACGACTTTGGTGACATTCGCCTTCAGAGGCTCCCTATCAGCCCATAACAGCTGCTATCACTTTCAATCCATCACCGCTGGAGTCCCTTTACCATCCCCTACATCACTTGTAGAATTCAGGGTCGCACCTTTACTGTGACGCGAGATATGATTTTCGTGGAAAACAGACGGACGGACACAGACATTCAGACAGACAGACAGACAGAGAGACAGACAGACAGACAGACAAAGGGATCATGTGTGTATAGTAGGATAGATGCGATCGCTCACATGCACGGGAAGGATATCACGTTGAAGAAGCTATAGGAGTAAAACACATACCACTCGAAGCGCTTTTGGACACTGATTTCAAATCTGTAGTCAAAAACTGCTGAAACGACTGCCTGAATGGAGATATGGAGGTTTTTCTGAATACACTGGTTCCATAAGTAGAGGGTGTTCCTTGCCCACGTCACAGATGAATACAAGGGTGGTCAAGGCAGCAGCATAGCACCTAGGTAGTCGTGGCGATTCGTGAGGGGTCGGGCCATGGATGGGATCCCATGGAAGCACATTTTTTGCTTATTATGAAACTTCGGGTCAATGTGGCAGGGGCAGGGGAAGGAGACGCGACTTCCCATTACAATTCTTGGCAAATATGGGAGAGACTAGACGGCTAGAGGACACGCCCCGAGAAGATCGCTGACAACGCTGTCAAGCTCATTTCCCGAAAAGGCTTGGGCAAAACTGCTAGAGGACACGCCCTAACTGCAAAACCGATGCTGCCGACCAGTAGCGTCTACCCGCTCCCGTGCCACATTGACCCAAGCTTCCCTTTTATGTCTGGTCTGGGAACATCTCCAAAAGTATTGTCATGTACAATATCTGTTACATTCGATTTTCGCGTACCTTAGTATCTATACCTTCAAGATCCAGCTCGTTTATATAAGCAGAATTCTATCGGACACGAATAAGAGTAGTGCATGAAAGGATTGTGATAATCTCAAAGGATCGCATTACCTCTCTGTGCAAATTTTCAGCCTCACCTTTTCAGTCTTTGTTCCAACTTCGGAAAGATAGGGTGTTTATGGGGCGAGAAATGATTTAAATTTTTTTGCAAAAAAAGCCTGCAAACATGACAAAAATAACCTAGACATGTATCTTACTGATGCCTATGACACCAAATGTACTTAACAAGCGTCAAAAAAGAGCATTCGCTTGGCGAGGTCAACGACTTCTCTCTGTTTATAAGTTGCCACCCCCATAGCCCACAATTTTTTTTCCGAAATTTGGTCAAGTTCTCGAATTGGCTAAAAACCTGTGGGGTGTACCCTTTATGTCAAGACAAGATTTCGCGTTGCGACATTCTTCGCGCGTCATTTGCGCGCGAGTTCACTGCATTTAGTGGGGATCGCGTGTAATTGCGTGAGAAGGGTGGCGACCGTAACTACGCCCATTTCTATTCAGTTCTTCGATATTGTGCTCGCTTTCGAATTGTTTTATCTCAATAGGCAGGATCCGGCTGAATTCAGTTTATTTCATATGTTCTCATTCACCCTTGGTTGACAATAGCGTTTTGCATGCATTGCTTCCACTTTCCACGCTACTTATTTACAAAGATTTTTTGCTTCATAAGTAGTATTATAACGAAAATAATACATTTTGTATTGTATCGAATTGTGACACATTGCGCTTGTGGCGTTAGCATAGTTTGGTCTAGGGGAAAGGAGCTTGGCGGTGAGGAAATCACTTCAACCGTAATGCGAAAGCCTGTTTTTGCACAACATGCATTTCGGAGCTCTTTCTCCCTAAGCTGAGGCAAAATATGTAATTTTCTGATATCCTCGTGTTGATATGCAAGCAAGGATGATACATAGCACAGTAAATGGAATAAATGCATGCACAACACTATTATCAACCAAAAGTGGACTGAAAACGCTTCAACTCAACTAAATTCTGTCATGAGATTCTTATGCAACCATACGCGATTCCCACTGAGGGCAATAAATTCGTGCGCAAACGTCACTCGCCGCCGCAGCGTAATCGTTACAAAAGGGTACACACCCGAAACTCGACGCGCGGGTAGTTTGATCCCCTGGGCACAAAAATCACACTGTACGAAAGCGCTTGTATGGCGCGCTTCAGAGCTTCGGACTTACCAAGTAATAGTGTTATTCATTCAGAAAAACCTCTCACCTCACTCAGGGAATCGTTTGGTGGGTTCTGAGAACAGAGTGACATCAGCGTTCGAAAGCACGTCGAGTGGTATGTAAATCACCGCGAATGGTCACTTTAACCTGGTATCTTTCCCTTCTTAACGCGCCCCCTGCCTGCAACCCTTCTTAATCCTTATGCTCAAAATCATTACTTGTACTAAGCTTATAACCCTCTTTCCATAGTCAAGCATCGCGTCGGAAAACTTTTCCTTGTCACCCATTAGCGAACCCTACCCGTAAGACTGCTCGCTATATCTATATCCATTCAATTTCAAATGAAACGTTTCGTTTCCCTATGAGTTTATCATTCGGTTGAACTTTCAGATCAATCACATGCTTTTATCAGTTGTATATATTAAAAACCACGACTCTCAGTAGATAACCGCACAACGACATCAACAAGAAGCAACTTTTTAGCAGAACATGTTAGATTTGGAGTATCTGAGCAATCTGGAAAGAGTTGTTTGAGATTTGATTGCCAAGTAAAATTACCCAAACGATTTGATATCCGATGCACATGAGTGTCCACTGCTATGCCCTCAACCTTATTCCAAGCGATTTGCAACACGAGATGTGCCATTTTTGGACCAACTCCAGCTAATGAACACAGATCTGAAAAATAACTGGGCTGTTCGTTAACTACACAAAAAAAACTTTTACCACAAAGCTCACCTTCAAGGGTGTCCGGCACATCACCGCCATATTTCTCCTTGAGAACCTCTGCTGCTTTCTTGACAAAGACAGCTTTCCTCTGAATAAGACCCCTGATTACAGAATATTAAAAACAGGATAAATTATGGAACACTAACCTTGTAGAATGAAACTGGATATAAAAGCTTTTCTAGCTCGGTAGTTGGGATTTCTATGACAGCATCCACGTTACAACCATATTTTCGCAGCCGCTGAAAACGCAACTTCGTGCTACACTTATTGGGGAGGGGGGGGGGGGCAAACTTGTTGAGCACTTCTTATGTCATACACTACATGTATGATTCTGCAAAGTTGATGTGATTGCTCAACAGTATCTGAAAACATGCTACTCTTCAACATTCGACAAGCTATCCCCCGTACTTGCACAGAATATTTCTCGCAGCATATCAAGGTCGTTGGACATGAATCAACAACGATAGAGGGTAAGGTCAAATCACTTACATGCATAGCACCCGCGTTGACTTCATCTCTCGTTTGACTTGACAGCATCAGTGCTACCAGTGTTTGGAAACGAAAATTCTGAATGTTGACAGTGCGAACATATCTCGTCAAGCAAAAATACTTATTTTTTGGCTCACGTGATCGTACCGCCAACAATATTCACAAACCAAAAAAGCAAAGCTGGTTTGTTGCAAATTGAAAAAGGAGTAAAAAGGATGTACTCGCAAGCTTATTACGACAACAATTCAAAGTCTTACCCAACGTAAACTAACTCGAATACTGCTGTTCTAGTACCAACACCAAAGGAGTGTGATAATCTTAAGTTGGTGCATGAGTTTTGCAACACTTCTGAAATCCCTTCCTATAATGCCGTTCCCGCGCCTTTCCTGGATGATCCACCAGGAATGTAGGACATTACCGTCTCAAGGTGCAGAGAAATACATGAGGATTTGCTTGATCTAACAAGAAGTAAAACAGGCTCCATTCCAAAACTCCACACTTCGCCCCGTTATTTATTACGAATATCATCTTAGGCACTCCGCAAGGGAGGCAGCTGTTAATATTTGTGGTGCGTTCGGGCAAGACCTCATCCACATCATCAGCCACAGTATCTCGTTGGTTCCATCGTTTTAATTCCGTAGAGACGAGTCTTGATGATCGATCACATACAGGAAGTCCATCAATCACTCAAGATAGTGAAATCCCTGAACGTCTTGAAGCGAATCCAAACACGATGGCACGAGAAGTAGCTACTACAGTCGGGGTATCTCACACTACACCAGCAGACGCCTTAGTGATCTTGGCGCTTGATCTAACAAGAAGTAAAACTGGCTCCATTTCAAAACTCCACACTTCGCCCCGTTATTTATTACGAATATCATCTTAGGCACTCCGCAAGGGAGGCAGCTGTTAATATTTGTGGTGCGTTCGGGCAAGACCGCATCCACATCATCAGCCACAGTATCTCGTTGG
This sequence comes from Trichostrongylus colubriformis, assembly GCA_963978905.1. Classification (NCBI taxonomy): domain Eukaryota; kingdom Metazoa; phylum Nematoda; class Chromadorea; order Rhabditida; family Trichostrongylidae; genus Trichostrongylus; species Trichostrongylus colubriformis. The sequence continues at coordinate 55,622,779 of OZ022259.1, read as the reverse complement.
TTCCATCGTTTTAATTCCGTAGAGACGAGTCTTGATGATCGATCACATACAGGAAGTCCATCAATCACTCAAAACAGTGAAATCCCTGAAGGTCTTAAAGCGAATCCAAACACGACGGCACGAGAAGTAGCTACTACAGTCGGGGTATCTCACACTACACCAGCAGACGCCTTAGTGATCTTGGCTTCAGGAAACTCTTCGCGGTATGGGTACCTCACCAACTCGGTGAGTCGGACAAGGCAACCGTGTCAGTGGGTGTCGTTTTTCCTGTGTTGCCCTCACCAGTCCACACTTCTTCGGGAGATTATTACCGGACGCCAGAGCTGGGTCCTTTACGTAAACCATACAGGGAAGCGTCAATAGCTGCCCGCCGGAGACTTCCCACCGCCTGAGGTCAAACCACGGTTTCATGAAAAAAAGAAAAGCCGCTGTTTCCCTCAGCCAATTTTCCTGTTTTTCTTCGCCAACCAGCTGCAGAAGTTGGCCAACATTCTTCACCAGCGTTATCCAACGAGAACTCGTTTCGTTTTGCAGCAGACAATGCAAGACCACACATTCCAAAGATAACACAGTATAAAATCAAAGAACTCGGCCGGAAAGTTTTGCCCCATCCTGTCTTCTCCCGGCTTAGCTCCTTCTAACTACCACCTATTTAGAGCTCTCATACTTCATCTGAAGGGAAAGAATTTTGACAATTAACTCAGGTGGAATCCTGTGTGCGAGCGTGTTTCGATTTGCAGTCTCCGGAGTTCTAAGCAAAGGAGCTTTATGAGGTGCCGACGCGTTTGGGACGTATCAATGAAAACAGTGGCAATCATTTGTAGACAGTTATTCGTCACCTATGAAGCAATAATTTCCGAAAAAAAATCACACGTGTCGCAAGACTTATGCACCAACGTAATTTCCAAAAAAAAAATCCAACCTTGGGCGATGCCAGAGGGTCAGGTAACTTATGACATCCCATAGTGTCAACAGGAGCATCGCATGATTTACGCATCTCTGTGATTCGTTCGACCTTGAATGCAGCTCCTTCAATATTTTGTAAAGCATTACACAATGTCTGTGATTGATATGAACGGCTCGGTCACTACAATGACATGAAAAAAGGCAGCAATTCAAGCGCACCTGAAGTTTCCATAGGTCTTCGATGTCGCAAGCTTTCTTTTCAACAGTACTTCCTGCCAATTCGAGTTTAGCCGATTTTTCAACAGTTTCTGTCAACTTAGTCTTCGCCGGTCTCTTCATCTTGATTTTTGTTAATTTCTTCCTAAACGATCAAGAGAAGGGGATAAGATTGTGACACGAACGAATTGTTAGTGAACGGGAGGGTTGAAAACAATTCAAAAAGAAGTCGCTCCATCGTGTTAAAGGATATGGGGCAACTTACACAGTTGCATTCTGGAAAAAATACAATCACGGTGAGAACTACGCCTGCATGCTGGGTGGGGGTTGATTGGTCGAATTTTCGCTTCGCGGTGTCGCACTGCGGGGCCGTCAGTACGAGTGTTTGGAATTCGGCTCGAGGCGCAATGGGCTGGTACCGTAAAGGACCTTTAACGATTACACCTATTTTTAGCAATATGTTGTGAATTGGAATTTCCTGAGCTGCAATATGAGCTCTCCATGCTCTCCTTCAAGGCTAATCAAGGCATAGCTATTACTGCTTCTATTGTAATTGAGGTTGTTGTTGACTGTTGTGTCATCTTGATAAGTTTCGTCAACTGCTAATGCTCCTGGGGAAACTTCTATGAATCACTCACTGCAGAATGAGGGAGAACAATAACATTTGAATTACCTTTAATATTCCAGTTCTCTCAGAAAGCATAAGGACGAAAGCAAGTAGCTACCCGTGCTGAAAATAGGTGCAATTTTGAAAGGTTTCTTACGGTACCAGCCCATTGCGTCTTGAGCAAATTCCAAACGATTAGCACTCGCCGCGCCGTCGCGCGAAATTTCGACCAATCGACCCCCACCCCTGCATGCTTACCGAACGGACTCCCACTTTGTTTCTACATTCTCAAATGTCTGAAGACAAGGTTTGAGATTGATGCAGCTTTAATGACACGTGTTGTTCGAAATTTTATCTATTTTGTTAAAGTCGCAATTGTGGTAACAAGCTTACTCAGCTTACATAGCTTACCCAGTGAGCTTACCCTCATTGACTCGCATAACAAGTACTTTCACAAAAAAATGCCGGGCCCTACTCAACTATCATTACCCCAGATACCGGAGTCGGTCAAAAAATAATTCTCGCTGAAACTTTGCCTAGTGGGTTATTGGGGTGCTGATCACGAATATAACATCCGTTTCGATCGTTGCCCCAATTTGGTGTAAACTTGGTGCTGTCGGTAGGTTCCATTACAGTGCTAATATAGTAGGGGCGCCACACTGCTCCCCCAAGTTTTGCCTAAGCTTCAAGGAGAAGAGAACCTTTCCTCCTTCGAGGCTTAGGCGAAAAACCAATGTCATAAATGCCAATGTCACCAATGCCTAAAAACCAATGTCATATCAGCATCCTGAATAGCTCCTAGACGACAATTTCAAACAAAGTTGGTGAAGAACAGTAATTGCACCATTTTGGTGCAATTGCACCTGGCGCCAGCATCAAAAACGGATGTCATATTCGTGATCAGCACCCCGAGTAACCTCTCTAAACGAAGTTTCAGCGGAAATTATTTCTTTGACCAACTCGTGGTATGCGGGGTATTGATAGTTGTATAGTGCCACATGTTACGTAGCGGGTTAAACCGTTAAGATGTCAACGACTTCATATCGTTCAAGCACTGTGAGTAGAGTGACACTTGTCCACACCCTCTTTTTCTCAGATCAATGTGCTCTAGTATTTGAACAGCCCATCTGCAGAAAAGTGTCGCATCAAATATGGTGATCAATCGAAAGAAGGCTATTTGGACATATGCATGAGATGCATCCCTCCCAGTCCAATGCATCGAAATCCACATCAAGACAAACCATGCAAGTCGCTCAAGCTGTGAGAACAATGAGATGATTGTGAACCAAAGGGTTGCATTTTCCCAGTGTATGTCGTTTGGAGCGACCTCTTGGTGCTAATTTGCCAGTGGGGCCCATGGGTTGTTGATGACACCTTGACGCCGACCACTCGACGCGTGAGACGGTCTTTGACGCGGCCCCATGGAGCTACTTTGCCAATGGGGCACTGCCAAAGCTCCTTCCCTAAAAAGGCTTAGGTCAATCTGGGATAGTCCAGACGGCCCATGCGCCCCATTGGCAAATTAGCTGCAAAGGCCGCGCCAAACGAATACACCCTTCGACGCATCTGCTGCGACGGATAGCTCGTCCACATCACCGAACCCTCAGATGTTCGTAGTTGACAATTGCCATACAAAAGACTTCGTTAACCAAAAACTGCAAATTATTAACTTTTACAAACCTCGTTTTACCACACTGACGAACTAAGCATGGATTCTGGCCTTTTTTTCCCGTTTTCGGCTTTTTTCGCCTCCACTTCATTTTCAACTATGGGGAACTGCTTCTTTACTCCGGGGTAGTTGTATTACCATCATTAAGGAAACCGAGATTCCCCTCAGCACAGTAATTTGCCGTGCCTCTCTAATAAGGTCCTTTGTGTGGTAATTATCAATCACGTAAATCTGAGGGTTCGGTGCTGTGGACGAGTTGCCCGACGCAAAGATGCGTCGAATAGTCGCTGTGGAGTGGCAATTACGACCCATGTGCCCCATTGGTATATTAGCTGCAAGCGGTCGCGCCAACCGACCGTCTCTCCATTTTCCGCACCCGATGGAGGATGCTCCGAGGTGGATGAACCCTTCCCGACCCTCCCATGTCAATGTAAATGTACTCACTAAAAATTGAAGTAACCTGGGAAATGCGTTCCAAACGCGGGAAAAGCATCCGAAAAAATAGCTTCACTTTCGACCCCTGGGAATAATCTTGCTTTGATTGAACACCTCCAAGCTATATTTAATTAAAATTCAGAGTTGTGAAGAGAAAGGTTTCAGAACAAAGTATGCCTATACCTGAAAACGAATCGACATTAACTCGCAATGAACTCAATAAACAACAATGAGCAGGAAATGCGGGTTTGATCATGAAAATAAGAAATAGATATGTAAAGAGCATCTTGATGAGAAAATGCATCAATTCTTTTATGACATTTAATTTTTGAGACCGGAACGTTTATCTCAGTAGGACAACATTTACTGAAATATGTAGGCAAATAGGATGTAATATATTTCACACAGTGCTTGCCGGCCGTGATTACGTACCACAGGTGACTATAGTATCCTGAAACCTAATTCACCGTGCGAAGTTGCCCATCTCGCCCTTGATCAGACGTGAACACGTGAACTCTTCTTCACGATAAGTTATGTAGCGAAAACATTGCCCTTATGTAGTTGAAACACTAAATTTTCCATCTTTCCCCTGGTACTATCCTGCAATCATCAAACTGCACACCGAAGCGTGTATTTCAGCGTAGGCCTTGGGAAGGAAGTATAATCCTTTCCCTGCTTAAGCCTCCCCAAAAAGGATCGGACGCCGAGCATTGTGGAGAGATTCCACTACGCAAGCATCGTGAACAAGTTGAGGACGGCTCAAGTCCATGCTAAGCTCTGTAGACGCTAGGTAATTTGAAGGAAACCTGCTCTGCAAAAACATCTGAGGAATGGCAAGCACATTATACTGCTATATATAGGGTTTGAAGCAAATCCATTGTTCGATGACGGCGAATAATTGTGAGCCATTAGATGTGAACGTTCACTCAAGCCTGGCATTATTCCAGAACTTCATACGAACCCTTTCCGAGCGCGGGTAACGTACTTGCTGTGTTTCACGAACCAAAGTTAGGGGCTTCATGACGAGATTAATTAGCAGTGATTTAACAAAGAAAAGGGCAAACGAAAAGCGGAGCTGGCGAAACTAATTGTTAATTTCATCAAGGTTTCGCAACAAGCACTAGCGCAATGTAAACTAGCAGGGGTTCTAAGGTGGTCAGGGGTGCCAGTACCTGTGCCCTGCGTCTCCAACGCTGTCTAGAGCAAGGGGAGGTCATAGCGTTAAGGCGAACTAGAACGCCATGCACAACGGCACTTGTGCAATGCACCACAGGAACCACCACCCTTCTACAGTAATCCACGCCTCTTTTTGAGTTCAACTGGTGAGAATTCTTCAACTTACTGTTTTTCATCACTTTTTTCACCTTCCTACTCATCTTGATCCATTTAATACTTGCACTCATGTAGTTAATATTTAACCTCTTCGCGACCGCGTCGACCGGATATTATAGGGAAGACAGGAATCCTGATGAGTAAAAGAGAGTCCTTGCTAATAAATAGAGGTGTCGCCGAAGTGGGGGCTAATACATACTGGGTGCCGCCAAAGCGGGTGATATGTGGTGTCGTCAAAAATCGTGGCTGAGCTAGCGACATTGGGAGAGGCTGCGATCCATTGCCATTAAAGCGGTGCGCTAACAGTAGCGTGAACTGAAGACAAGTGAGCCTGTGTGATAGATTTTACGACAGATACGTGATAAGCTTTCCTAAATTTTCTGCCGCACAAACAAATTCACCCAACGTTGGCTCCCCTACCAATCACGCGTAACACACTCCGCGCGCCGTTCACTACGTTTTTTTCTCAAGCGAGTGCGCAGAGCGACGAAGCGGGAGAGAGCTGCGACCAGACACAGGAGTCGCGACGCACTAGCACAAGTGCCGTTGTGCAGGCGGTATGGTTTGCTTACCTCCCGAATCGAGCTCGAATTTTGCAAAGAAACAGTTTTGATGAGACGGATTCGTGTTTTCCTATCCTGTGTAAGTCTAAGCCCGGGAGAAGTAGATTCCCTCTCCCTCGGCTCAGGTAAATACGCGTAAGTGATCGTTTAGTCTAACTGAAACGATTTCCTCGTTATAAACTGATGGAAGAATAATTTATTCGTTCTCTCAGTTAGTTAGCGATCTAGCATAAAATAATATTGAGAGCATATAAGCAGAAATTGGACGCGAGCTATGCTTTCGTCGAGTGCCTTCCAGTACCACCTAAAAGGGAGAAGGCATTCGCATCTTCGCTGTTTTTCATAGTGAATAGTATAAAGAAAAGATTTTGAGCCGTAGATGTGGATTTCCACCCAAACCAAGGGAACGTTCCCCGCTGCAGGTGGTTCAAGTTCCTGTGCGGAGGGGAGTTATTAGTTTGGTTGTGGTTTACCCACCCAGAACCTATGTATGGCAAAAACTCACTTCCCGTGACCTACATTATTCGCAGCCATTTGCACTCTCTTATTTTTAATGCACGTACATAGTTCCTCCTCTAGATTACATGATGTCTAAAAATCACCAACTGTACTAGGGCCGTCACACGCGACTTGGACTTCGCTAAATTACTTGTAATGAAAGAGTGCCTACGTGTTTGCGTTTATTCTAGTGCTAAATGGGCATCTTTGCACTGACGAATAGTTTCAGGATACCGTGCCGCCCACAGTCTCATATCTTTACCCTTACTTTATTCTCTATTCTTCACATACCAAGGCCGACTACAGTGTGTCCCAAAAGTATAGGTCCACCCTATTTTTTATCCATATCTCCAGAATGGATAAGCGATTCCTTTCCAAATTTTTATATGTGGTACCTGATCACTGTAGCAATCAAGCGCCTCAGTAAAATTGAAGACATAAAATTGCAAAATTTTATTTGATTTTTTTTTCAAAAATAAGGGTGTCCCAAAAGTATAGGTCCACTCAGCTTTTCCGCCTTGCTTCCATCGAAAGGTAAGTTGTGAAGAAGATGTGTTGACGCATCCTTCTGAGATTTACTCTACAGTGAAATGCCAAGCGGTACGCACTTTTCCGAGTACGAAAATGGGCAAATTCTGGCCCACAAGGACGTGGGACTCAGCAATCGCAAAATTTCTAAAAAGATGGGCCTATCCCAAAGCTTGATCAACAGCTTCTGTCGTACCATGGACCTGTACGGAACGAAAAAGGGAAGTGGAAGGCCGTAGGAGCTTTCTGAGAAGCAGAAGCGACGGATCCTCAACGCTGCGTCCGATTCCAGAAAGGGTGTTGGTCGGCTGTGCACCCAATGTTTTTATGTACTGCTGTTTATATGGTAGTAAATTACTTTCTAGAACGTTCTGCAAAGCCCTGGAATCTATATGATGCGTGATGAATAGTATCCTGCTCTAACCAAAGCGAGAGAAGGCGGTCCCTACCATACCACTACCACCAGCAAATCCGCGCCTCAAGAAGTAGCATGGCTCCTTCCCCAAATCCCTCCAGTAACTAGCTAAGCCGTCCGAGCCGTCCAAATTGAACTTCTTCTCATCAGAAAAGATCACCTGCAACACCATTACTAATGCTGTGTGAACTACTACGTCAATAATGTAACCCTGCAGACTACCTCATCCTATTGATGGGTCCAGCTGACATTCTACTTGGCAAAATGGATTCGAGCCTCTTCGTGCGCCCTCGTGAGGTATGGCAAGGACGAAAACCATCTTCGCTCGATGTGAGGAGACGACTTGAGCAGACGGTGCACAGTGTTTTTCGATACAGCAGGTGCCAGTTCCCTGCACCGTCGACAAGCACCCTTTCTGGAATTGGACGCAGCTTTGAGGATCCGACGCTCCTGCTTCTCAGAAATCTCCTACGGCCTTCTACTTCCCTTTTTCGTTCCGTACAGGTCCATGGTACGACAGAAGCTGTTGATCGAGCTTTGGAATAGGCCCATCTTTTCAGAAATTTTGCGATTGCTGAGTCTCACGTCCTTGTGGGCCAGAATTTGCCCATTTTCGTACTCGGAAAAGTGCGTACCGCTTGGCATGGCACTGTAGAGTAAATCTCAGAAGGATGCGTCAACACACCTACCTCACAACTTACCTTTCGATGGAAGCAAGGCGGAAAAGCTGAGTGGACCTATACTTTTGGGACACCCTTATTTTTGAAAAAAAAATCAAATAAAATTTTGCATTTTTATGTCTTCAATTTTACTGAGGCGCTTGATTGCTACAGTGATCAGGTACTACATATAAAAATTTGGAAAGGAATCGCTTATCCATTCTGGAGATATGGATGAAAAATAAGGTGGACCTATACTTTTGGGACACACTGTACGTAGCTAACATCCTGAGATCAGTAATAAATCAGTCGTTTCACAAAGCGAACTCAATCATGGGGACCCAATCTATCTGAACACTCGCCTTACAATCGGCAAAACCTTATCTATATCGCCGTTTCAGAAAATCAGAAATGTCCTGCTCTGCAGTCATGGCTCGCACGGCACATATCATGACGGGAAATGACTCAAATCTAAATAGCAGTGCCAAAAAAATCCGGGAAACAAGGGTATAAACATACCGCCGTCGCGAACTGGCTTTAGCAAAATTCCAGTGACGTTTCCTTCTTATCTTTACTAGTTTTATCGAGCACTGAAGCTTTATAAGACCGATCATTTCCTATATGTTATCAAATCAGCAAGTGGCCAGCATTTCACGATAAGTCTGATGATGCTGCAACTCGTTTTACACACGCTCTACCTATTTGGTAGGTTGTGACAACGTCATTACATCATTAATTAATTGGAAATGTTTTGAATGCGTAAATAAATCGTGGGTTAATAACATTGACAAAGCTTCCAGCTGAATTAAGGAACCATTCACTTGGTGAATGTGTGCTTCACCTGTGATCTTACTATGTGGTTGGCAGCACCGGACGCGGTAAATCGTCTGGAAGCACGTCATCGGACATAAGAAATCTGCGGTGAACGCAACGCAACCATGGTTCATTTCAGGAATTGTTCGTCTCTGCGATGCTGGTTTCTCGTGCACCTCAACGGATAGTAACGAGCATTCCTGTACTCGTGATGTCATTCTAGCCATTGATGCCACATCAAACATGGCGACGAAAGAGAATATACGTGCAGTGAGTTCGTCCATTGAATAATCAAGATCAGACCGTGATTCATTCTGACCGAGAAAACTAGCGACGTAACTGATAAGGTGAGCACCATAACGAAGTGGGAAGACCCTGAGAGCAAAGTTTATCCAGTGAAGTCGTGCACGAACCTTCTCCATAAAATAGACCACTAGCGCAAAGCGTTGTGGAGCTTAACTTTTGCATAGTGAGCTGACTTCAGCACCAAACAAACATCTACCGTAACTATAAAAGGGGTGCGTAAATCCTGGTGTCAGCAGTGGCATTCTCACACATTCACAATGGACGTGACGCCAGTAAAGCTAATGGAAGCTCGCCGCTCTGAAAATCGCAGGTCTTGACAACCATATATTGCGATGACCGCTATGGGCAAAAGAAAGAACAAATGGGTAAGTGAGCCACCACGCGATGAGTGTGTACACACTGTTACAAATGACAACTTCCCACCTGATTCGCATCCGATTGTGCGAAGACTTCGCACCTCATGCACGAAGAAGAAATTAACTAGGTGCGAAAGTCAGAAGTCAGCTATACGTCCCTGAACTCCAAATGTTTAGTAAGCGCATACTGAACTTGTAGAGTTGATAAGCATATATGACCTACTAACAAAACTGAAATCGGCTTTGTTTTCTACCATATTTTGTGCAATTCACAGATGTAATAATAACAGGGGGCAAAAAAGAGGCACTTTTTTCTAAGCTTAACAGTATACTAGTTAAACTTTAGGAGATTCTGTCGAGATGTTCTCACCCACAAATCCGAGAGCACACCTCACAGTATCACTGAACTCCTAACAGCCTTCTACACGGAAAAATCGGGAGGTGCTGCAAAGTCAACATGACGCGTCAACTTAACAAGACAAAATCCGCGATTTCATTGCCCTCGTTCACAGCCTTGCTAGGGTCTGCCCCGCGGGAAGGTGTGTGCCATTAGGACAGAAAATTCGCTTAGCGGCGTTCGGTGTGCGACGCAATGGTTCGAGATATGCGCGCCGTATTGGATGGGTCCTGAAGCGATGACGGTGCCTTACGCTTCATAGGCCCTTCAGAATTTAACTAATTAGCGGAACAATCTCGCACCATCGCGTCACGTGCTAATCGCGGCTACGCGAATTTTCTGTCCCAATGGCATACACCCCACATTGAATAGCTGAGGGGATTCATACTTGTTAGGTGAGGCCCTCGAATAGTCCATTTATTCCGGGTTCCCGACCCCTTGCTCCCAAGAACGAACGTGCCATCGCCGCTAAAACTCCCCCGGATGCGAGTTTGAGTCATGAAAATCTTCCCATGAGAATCTTCAGTATCTTCCCATGAGAGACCCACCACGGAAGTTGGCTCTTCTGTTTTAGGCAGACTTTTAGGAAGATGTTGATGCCGTAGATGTTCTAAAGTTTGACAGCGCAGAGTGACGGCTCCATATTAGCGAGCCACAGCTCGCTTCTGCTCATAGAGGAACATTTCAGAAATATGTTGTCCCATTACTTTAATCTCTTCCGTTACTGACTGTTTTATAAGATTGGGCGAAAGCAGAGTGACTCCTTTCCCCCGCTGTATGATAAAACTGCCTTAATTTTCCTCTTTGTGGGCACTATACTCAACTAAGGGAAATGGCGGCATATAGCTGTTCTGTTCTTGTACCTAATTAGTTACTTGTTCGCTCATGAGGTGCGAAGTCTCCGCACGTGGGGTGAGAAGCAGCCGTGATGTAGGTCATTCGTACCAATGTGTACACACCCTCACGTGGTCAATTGTAACTCAGCTCGTCGAGCTGTGCAAGATTGTGTTACATGCTTTAGGTTTCTTTTATTTTGGTAATTTTTTCCAAAAAATAAATTCGAGGAAAAATCCCTTGAAAAACCTAATAATTAGGGTATAATATTTGAGTGACAGTTGACACAAGGTCAGTATGGTCATTGGGTCACGCGGTGACCAGGCACATCCGTGACTCGTTGTCTATAACTGTTGTCTCTGGAGATGTTTTGAAAAGCGAGTAGAGCATTGTACGGAAGGATGATAGGATTCATATGAACACATTGTCTGAAAAATTCATGTCACAGGGCAACGGCCACAGGCTCTCACAGGGTCACAGGCCTAGGTCAAACCGTGTGCCCCAACCTACACCCATAATATTTTCACGCTGAAAAAACTACCCTTTAATTCATTCATGCACAGATTCCTGTAAAATGCAAAACTCTCGATCTTCAGGAAGAATGTTATCAAAAGATGCAAAACTCTTTGCGGTGATAAACTTGTTACTTTTCTCATTTTCGGCCTTTTCCTTGCTGTCGACCGACGTTTCAAACTCCTGTCGTTCGTGCGACTCAAGGCACAGCCGTTGGAAAGTTGTGGCGCTACCGATCGTGACCGCTTTCCCACGCTTTCTCATGACCACGCATTTGGATGGTACGTAACCATTGAGAGCATGGGAACGTGTAGGCACTCAAACTTGGCTGACAAGTTTTGCCACTGTAATCACGGGGTGAGGGATAATAAAACTGATGAGCTGGCCTGAGTTTTGCCACTGTAATCGTGAGCCGAGCTGAGGTCCTCCGCAGCGTCAAGGGGGTGTTGTCATCAACGGACACGTTAAAGTCAATACCAGTTAAGGAGGCTCATTTGAAACGACGTGAGATTTAGAACTCCTTAACATCTGTGAACTTAGTCTAAGACAGAGAGAATTCCCTTGCCGGCTTATCAGCTTCCTATGAAGCTTTTCCTCAATTTTTTCAGAATAAGAGAAATGGAGAAATCAAACTGACGAAAAGAATCAAGCTAAAACTCAAGAAATCCAAGACATGTGACACCGTCTTGTGCAGCTTGACAAGCTGATTTAGAAAATTCGTACAACTTTGATGAATAATCAGTAATTGGTCGACTGGCGAAAAAAAAACTGCAAAAAGGCGAAAACGCGTTTTTGCGCTATTTCCAAAGGACGATGACTTTTGGTAAGATCCACATCTTTCACACCTATTTAAGATTAATTCGCACTCGATATGCGAAGCAACCTCAGTTAAGCCGCGTTCACACTTTGCGTACTCGTGGTGAAGACGGCAAAATATGTGCCTGCTGCCGACCACGGCAGCACTCTGGTGACGCGCCCCTTTTGCAAACAAGAGTATGATTATCGTGGCGAGAGCCCGCGAATCTAAATTTGAATCTTTATATAGTGCCGCATTATTTCAAGATTCGAATTCAAATTCGTGGGCTCTTGCCACGACCATCATACTGTAGCGTGGTTGGGTCCAGGGTTTACAAAGGGAGCGCGTTTGAGAGGTTACAAACGGAGCGCGTGCCGTGGTCAGCGGTGGGCACATGATTTTGCCGCCGTCGCTGGTACGCAAAGTGTGAACGCGGCCTTAGCTGCGAGTTTCCACAGTCACCTGAGTTTTGTCACTGACATTGCGGGCCGAGCCTGCAGGGGTCTTCCCCAGCGTCAAAGGGATGCTTTCATCAACGAAGGCGCTACTTATTATTAGCTCCATACCAGTAAAGACGGGCTCATTTGATATGACGAAGACTTTAAAATTCCCAACCTCTGTGAGCTTAGACCAAGAGTTCGAAAGGATTACATCGCCAGATTACCGGTTAAAGAAATTTTCTCTCGAAATTTTTAGAATGTAGAAAATTACTACCGGAAGAAACCAATAGCATTAGCAAAATCTAGCAGAGTTGGACGAGCTGATTTTGAAAATATATACAACTCTGATAAAAATCAATAACTTATCGATTCATGGCGAAATAACGTTAAAAAAGGCGAAGACATGGTTCTGCGCGGTTTTTACACTTTTACTGCACCGAATGCGAAAGGATCGTTGCGCTGTGGGGATGGAGCAAAAGGTAAGAGATATTCAAAAGTCTTCTTTCGTCAAAAAGAGGGTGGCGAAATTTAAAATATGGATATTGCGATTTCAAGGAATCGGGTTTCAAGGAGCCAGCGGACTTTTCTGTGTGAGGATCTGCTTAAAGGAATCGTCCACGGAAAAACGAGTTTCTTCGTTACCTATATATTCATATTGTATTTGCCTATTAAGGGCCGCATGCAAAGTTTCACGCGAAAATATGTGAATTCGGCTGAGATACAGCTCCGCAAATCTTGGCCGGGTGGGCGGGACCTCCGACTAAAAGCCTCTTCCGTCATCCGCCGCGGTTAGGAACAGAGAGTAGGAGTGCTTACGTAATTTTCTGTTCCTTAAATGCGTCTCCGACTGCGGCTAACGACGGTGTGGGCATTTGCGGAGGCCCCGCCCACCCGGCCGAGACTTTGTGGTGCTGTAACTTAGCCGGATTCACATGTTTTCGCGTGAAAGTTATGCATGCGGCCTAAATTAGGCAAATACAACGAAAGTATATGAGTAACAAAATCTCATTTTCCGGCGGGCGATTCCTTCGAGCGTATGGTAGTTCAGCTACTATAGCTAAGACACGATACGTTCAAGCAAATCCTTGCGCAGAAACTCAGAGAGTTCGTATTCTGCGCACAAACACCCACATCCTGAAGTGAAACCGTGGGAGCACCATCATACAAAACCCCATGGGAGGGCCAATGAAGCTTTCACTTACTTTGCCTTTGCATACGATTCGACCTATCTACAGCTGTTTCATTGTAGGAATTCGATTTCATTGAAAATTGGATCATCCCACGGCTCGATATCCGAAAAGGCTTTGTCAGTGTTGGAATGACCACTTACGGTAGGCTGACTGCATACTTTACACAACAAGTATGAATAAACACTGCAACACCCTAGAGAAAACAAGGACAAAGAAATATTCTCTTTTTTTATGATAGGAACCATTAGAAAATTATGGTCGAATGTGCCTGTGTCAGTACTTGAACCATATTCTCACTCTTTTACAACACTCTTCATTGAGAGATAGCTTGCGAAGAAATGTGTGAATACACCACCACATTTCTTCTTTACATTTTTTGCTTCCTTTGCGAAGGGTACACGAAATAAGTGCATAGTACACGATCCATGACAGAACACACTAAGATCACAAATCACATGAAAACCGTGCCCAGAGGTCCCGTGACCCTGTATATTATTCTCTCGGAATCGTTATAATATTTATGTTATCCCTAGCATGTGGTACTCAAGCCGAAAGAAGATGTCCATCTTGTGAAAAAATGAAAGTATCGTCCGATATTGAGCAGAACTGAACTTTTTACAGTTACTTAATTAATCGAGAGCTTAACCGTGAGGGATTGGTTCCTTCACTGATCACAAATGTCCGCAAACTCCGTTTTACAAAAATAGCCTCGTCTCAAAATTTCGCTTGGCTTTGTATGTAGCTTTGTTTGTATGTACTCAAGCTTTGTATGTAATCTCCAATGACCTTTACAACCCAGTTACCCGAGATAGCAAAGATCATTCCGTGCACGATTCCTTCGATAAGGGTGATGTGAGTGATGAGAAACTGCTGAAGTGAGGCACCAAATGGAACTCAGAAGTCTACGAAAGCCATATGTGGCGAAATTCCCGCTGAAAAGACCGCCTTTGAAGTTTGGATAATGCGTTGCTTTTTAATTGCAAGCCGATTATATGTATACAGTAGTAATATTAGGTCTGTGCAGAATAAATGGCCAAAACGGACTACTTTTTTCAAAACGCCATAATTCGCTCAGTCACAACTTTATTTGTGGAAATAAAAACCATTCGAATCTACACAACCTTGCCAACGATCTGGTAAAGAAAAAATGCAATCATGATAAAATTCTGGATTGTGAAAATTAATAAAGTCAACGATGGCATTTTCAACCTGCATAGTTTCGACGAATTTTTTTCTGACGCAGGTTTGCATCGAGAACCGGGAAAAGGTGGTAATTCGTCAGGGATAGGTCTGGGGAATATGGGGGTGAGGGGGAGTCTCGATCAGTTTCTGCCGGGTGACTTGCAAACTATGGGGTTATGCTTTGTTTTGCGCGCCCGGCAAAGACTGATGCAGTTAGGCATCGAGACTCTCCCTCACCCTCCTTATTCCCTAGACCTATCCCTGACGGATTACCACTTTTTCCTGGTTCTCGATGCAAACCTGCGGCAGAAAAACTACGCACGGTAAAAATGCCACTATTTTCTTTACCCGATCGTTGGCGAAATTCTGTAGATTCGAATGGTTTTTATTTCGACAAATAACGTAGTGTCTGAACGAAGTTATGGCCAGTTACGTTTCGTCCATTTATTCTGCACAGACCTAGTAACTCGCCCCTGAGGTGGACGCTGAACGAATGATAAGAATGAATCACCCCTGCCACTACCAAATAATGGCTGGGATGTGGTGCAAGAGGTATGTACATATGTTAGAGGTTTACATAGCATATCATTTTCCGTATCGCGTATCGTTCTCTATTTCAGTCGGAGACACTATCCAACTATTACTACCCCACATACCGCAAGTTGGTCAAAAAAATAATTTTCGCTGAAACTTTGCCCAGGGGGGTTAATTGGGGTGCTGATCACGGATCTAACATTCGTCTTTGGCGTTCGCGCCAAATTGGTGCAATTGTACCATGTTGCTGCAACAACTCGTTTTCCACAAAATCGCTGAAACTCTGCCCAGAGGGGTTATTCAGGGTGCTGATCACGAACATGACATCCGTTTCGAGCGTTGAGGCCAATTCGATGTAATTTCACCACGTTATTGTCGTTAAGTTCCATTACAGTGCTAATATAGTGGGGCACCACACTGTTCCCGCAAGTTTTGCCTGAGCTTTAAAAAGGAAGAGAACCTTTCCTCCTTCGCGGGTTAGGCGAAATTATACACTCGAGTGTGCATGATGGCTGTAGGATAGTGTCAAATGAAAGACGATAGCGGAAAGATGACGCTCTCATAAGACTGTACCAAAAACAAACATGATTGGCGCAATCTGAAAAGGCGTTAAAAACGGCGCTCGCGCTAAAAAACAATGTCATATCCATGATCAGCACCCTGAATAGCTCCTTGACGACAATTTCAAACAACTGCACCAAATTGGCGCCAGCATCAAAAACGGATGCCATATTCGTGATCGAAACCCCAAAAAACCTCTGTAGGCAAAGTTCCAGCAAATATTATTTTTTGACCAACTCGCGGTATCTGAGGCAGTGATAGTTGAATAGAGCCCAATCGGAATTGAATGATCCGTGACGGGTCGGCTTTCATGGTGAACGTGCCCACTGTCAGTATCAACGGCTTCAACGAGTAATGAGGTCGAATTATCGCAACCATTGCCATTTAAGGGAGTGGAAGGTGTAATTCAATTTTATTTATTTTCAAATCTTTGATACTTGGCGGTGTACGCGCTCACCACGGAGGCAGACACGAGAAGCTCACGTCTTTCAGTTGATACGGCAATATTACGATGCGATAAGTGCCGCTCTCAGTTCATACCTCTTACCTCAGTCATTATTCATTAAACTCGACCCCAGGGGCGGACCATGTAAGGAGGGCACAGCATGTTATGAACCATGCCTACTCTAAAACTGAGAGCACACCTTTCAACGGAAACATCAGATATGAAGTGCAACGTGACCAAAATAAAGAAAAAACGGAATGAAACGATCAAAAACCCGAGAAATCACACCCCTCCCTGCCGTTTATTCTCGAAGGGGCAGGTGGGGCCAAAAAAAGGGGCGTTCTGGGATGAAACAAGTGGCAGCTTTTGAAGAAGACGGTTCTTATAAAGCTCGAGACACTCTTTCTCATCGGAAATTTCGCCACTATAGTCTCCTGAGACCCCTTGCTTTCATTTGCGTGATCCAGTTCAGGAGTTCTCATTACTCACATTACCCCTACCAGTTTTTTAAGTGTCTGGTCATGTATACGAAGGGTAATGTTGAATCAAGTGAGTCTGCAATATTATTTAGAGAAATAGTTTCACCTTTCCGCAGCTGCAGTTGTTCCAGGAAAGGAACGAAAAATGGGAAAATTGTGCAAAATATTAAAGTGCAGACGATTAATAAGTATTATCATAAAGGTTAAAAGCACAGTTCATAGATCATGATAGCACCTTCTGCAAATGCAGTGGCAATACTGCGGCGCAAGAGTCAGCAAAAAACGCGTACCAGAACCCTTGCAAGAGATGGCGGTAAACGTCTCAAATGGTCTTCACCCATCTCCGTCCGATCTATCCGGCGCGGCAGCGGTGCCAACTAAATGGCTTGCTTCCGACTGAGACATGGCTAGATAGAGAAAATTCTGACAATAAATGCAGTGTTACTGTGTGTTAAGGTCACGTAGCAACTTGTCCAAACACCTACCTCAGTCTGTAATCTCGTCGGAGCCGGAGGCTGAGAACAGCTTGTTTTCCAGAGTTCTCAAATGTTCAATACTTGATATTTGATCAATTTTTAAAAGATTCCTTCAGTTTTTCTGCACTCATGCGTCAATCAGCACCTCTAGAATCCTTGCTGAGCGCGATAACCCGCGAAGATTATCAAAAACTTGAACGTGCCTTCAACGAGCACATGGCATAATTCGAGATCATTGCACTGCCTTGTGTGGACCATTGTTGCCATAAATATGAAGTCGTTCTTATGAGATTGCCGAAATTCAGCTCAAAACCACCTTACCTCGTGATTTTCCCATGCCGAAATTCAGCTCAAAACCACCTTACCTCGTGATTTTCCCATGTCTTCTAACGTCTCTGCTTGCGAGGACAACGAAACCAGTGTGTTTCGTCGGATTACGCCTATTCAATGATTTTTCCTTTTTGATGGCACATATGACTGCTGTAGGTACTGGCTCAACTACAATTTATGACTTCAACTGCAACAGGAATCAGATTTGTGACAATATGGAAAAGCTTTGGAACAATGTAGACATAGAATCGGCCAACAATGTGCCGTTATCAAGGTGAGAAGAAATCTCCAACAATTTCTTAGCTGTTACTATCCCCTTCTGGAATGCAACGAGAAACTCCCATTATCACACAACCCGCGCTAAGTATTCAAAAATAAACGCAGGAAACATCGATCCGTGTTTGTTTCGTTATAACTATATTTCTATACACAACTGCTGTATATCATTATCACTATCACACATAATCGGCTTACTCTGACTGCCTTACTGTACGAAGTTCAAAACTATCTGAGTGACACTCTGTGAGGTCGGGTCAAACAGGTGGGGCATGAGCGAAGAAGGAGCGCACTGAAACAATACCACGCAACGCCCTCAGTAGGCAAGGAGTACGCTGGAACATTTCGTGCTCAAGTGGTAAATTTCGAATTCAGTTCCACAATGGTTCAAACTGGAAGGATGGATTGCTGGAAGTGATGAAAAAGACCCGTCCACATTAGAAGGAGCGTATTCTGAATAACAAACATTCATAGTTCGGTTCTAGCACAACGTAAAAGCTCTGTTCAAGCTGGGACATGCACTCCACCACCACGGGCGTGGAATGCGCTAAATATTCCATATTCAGGTGAAAATTTGTTAACTCAAATTCTAATGGCATACATGGGGAAAAGTTGGAACAACGTCAGCATAAGTTGCCGAAAGTAGCCCATACACAATGGGAAAAGCGTATTTCGAGCGGGCGGAGCTTACAGCGAAAATATTTCACAAAATCAGGAATCACCTGAAGGGCAATCCGTAAGTCCGGGTCAGGTGTGGGATAAGTGGTGCATGGGTAAATAAGCAAAGGGCGCACATAGCCAAAGCTACACCCCGTCCACAGTTTGTGCGGCGTAGGCGGAAGCAATCATTGCTCAAGAGAAGAGTTTCTAAATCAGTCAGCGATGAATTTTCGGAAGAGAAGGAAAGCACGCTCGTAAAGGACATAAACTAAGCTAATGGAGCCCACTGTGGGCGGGGCAAGCGCTGAAGCTCAGGGACTCATAATCATTTTCTATCGCTCCCTATTGTTTTATTGGAAAGGGATAAGCAGTTATGGAAGGTGATAACCGATAGATGGTCAAGGTTAACAGGAAGTTATGGAGCTCAAAGACGGTGACAGGAGTAATATGAGTGGTTGGGGCTCTTAAAGTGAGTCACCCAGATAAAAGTAGAGGCATCAGAAGATTATATACGACAAAATTCACGGTGAAAAGAGCACCGCTGAGCTTTGGAAGTGACACCCTTTTCAAAAAAAGGGGCCAAAAAAGGTAATTTTTTCCTTCTCCACTTTCAACTCCTATATTAGTCGAACTTCAGCTGATTCTGAAGAGGTATTTTCATCCCTGAAGTTGAGATCAGACCTCACTCTATCGCTATACTCTGTAATAGCCTTCTGTAAGAGCAGGAAGGGGGAGCCTCTTCCGAGTAAACAAGATGTGTCACCCCAACTGGGCAAAATCCGAAATTTCGCCCTCGTTCACAACCTTGTTAAGGTCTGTTCACCTCACTAAGGGGAATCATATTGGGTGGGGTTCTCGAACACTCCGTTTTTCCCCGGTTCCCAGTGCCCTTCGTTTCTAAGAACTAGAACGTGCCATTACCACTGAAGAGGCACGTTTGTGGCATGAAAATTGATCCTTCGGTTCCCAGCAGCGTTAGCTAAGCAGCGATGGCTTTCTGACTTCAATGAACTGGGGGCCCAGTAGGTTCCAACTTCTCTCTTCGTATAACCTCGGCATCGATATTGTATTAGAAGTTTTTCTGTTGTGCCAACGAGGTTGTTAGGTGGAATATTTATTTACGGCCTGAAGTTTCGACAGGATCGTCTTCCTCGAAGGCCTAAACGTGGCTCAAGGCTAGTATTTTGTCCACTACAACCGTCAAACGCTTCATTCCCCTAGCGGTTTTGACGGAGATCTAGGAAAAAACCAGAGAAACTCCGTACGTCAGCAAAAAACTCACCTAATCCACCACTGTATGAGTGGAACAACGCCACTCCGAGTTAGTTGTAACTAGTGAATGAGAGATGCCATGTCGTCCTTATACATATATAGTATTGTTTGGGACATGCATGTCTCCCATTTTTGGATCAGTAGCTCGCAATGTGGTGCAAATGGCAAGAGGTCATTTGTGTGACGGATAAGCACTCATTTCGGTTGTTCATACTTGGATTTCCGCAAGAAATCCAAGTATGAACAACCGAAATGAGTGCTTATCCGTCACACAAATGACCTCTTGCCATTTGCACCACATTGCGAGCTACTGATCCAAAAATGGGAGACATGCATGTCCCAAACAATACTATATATGTATAAGGACGACATGGCATCTCTCATTCACTAGTTACAACTAACTCGGAGTGGCGTTGTTCCACTCATACGGTGGTGAATTGGGTGAGTTTGTCGCTGACGTACGGAGTTTCTCTGGTGTTTTCCTAGATCTCCGTCAAAACCGCTAGGGGGATGAAGCGTTTGACGGTGTAGTGGACAAAATCCTAGCCTTGAGCCACGTTTAGGCCTTCGAGGAAGACGATCCTGTCGAAACTTCAGGCCGTAAATAAATATTCCACTTAACAACCTCGTTAGCACAACAGAAGAACTTCTAATACAATATGGAGGCCCAGTCCCCAGGAAGCTTCCCACGAGAAAGGTTCCACGGTAGGTGGCTCTCTTGTTTTGGGCGGACCATGATGCCGTAGGTGCTCTATAGCCCGACTGTGCCGACTAAAGGCTCCATATTTTAAGGACGGTGAAAGTAGTGAGCTACAGCTTGTTCCTGGTTTTGAGGGAGTATTTAAGGAATATTTTGCCCCAAACTTTTATCTCTTTCTTTGCACTCCCGTTTGAATAGTTGGCGGATGTGAGCCGTGAGCAAAATTACTTTTTTTGGCACCCCCTGTAATGAACCGCTACCGGAATGGACGATGGGTTTCGACGGTTTCGCTGTATTTCTTCACTTTTGTATCACTAAACACTTCGACTTTCTTTTTTATTTCGTCCCGAAAATCACTACTGCCTACTATCATTACTAATCACTGCTGCGCTCAGTGGCCGAAGGTCATCAGTAAGTTCGATATCTCATAGTATCAGCGGAAGCCGCTGATACTATGTCCTCTCTCGGCCACGACAGGCTGCCCGGGGGTATGGGAAACGAATCTAGGCCTCAGCCTGTGACAGCCTGTGGCTTTTGCCCTGTGACACCTGTGACATAAATTACTCAGACAATTTGTTCATGTAAATCCTATCCTTCTTGCACATCTGTTCCGTTGTATTGATGAATGATGATGGTGTAAAAGATGTCTATAATGATTTAAGGGTTGTGCATGGTCACCGCGTGGTCCCAACCGTCACCCCAGGCCAGGGTCAAGCCTCCGTTGAGGAATCCTCAACAGGGGGGGGGGTCGTATTTGGTCAGCTAGGGGGGGGGTCGTAATTGTTGAGGTAGGCAGTGATCAGCAGAATCTCTCAGGCTTGGGGTCTAAAGTGTAATGGGAGAAGTGATTAAATTGACTGAATCGGTTCGAACCCAAAACTAGTTTAACTTAATCATCATGAAACCTCATGCATGGCGCAATCCACAACGAAACCGGCCAGTACCAATAACTCTTTCGTTGGTCCGCTGACACCGAAACCACGTACAGAGACACCTCCGGAATTCACCGATAAGCCGTGGAAAGCGATATCTATCAACGGGTACCACCGTGGATGGACACTCCAGAAACAATGGGATGAAAGCGGAACATTAGCTGATACGGAATTCTTTCATATCTTACTACGACTGGAAGTACGTAATCTGGTGTTAGCGGCCACTATGCGGACCGGAAAAACGTTTGTATCCATTGAGAATGTGGGTGGAATCCTCATGCATGGCGCATCCCACAGAAATGCTGACCGACGCTTCTCGCCTTCCCGCTAGGCCTACGAGAGCGAAGGATGCATACTGAAAAAATTTCGGTAACAATGAATCGATTTTTGGGAAGATCTCGCAAATTCGACGAAAAAAAGCTTTCCTCAACTGGCTTTTTTGAATTTTTCTTGCTTCGTTCTGAAGATATGGCATAGCTCAGGTAGTCGTTCGAAAGCGACAACCAAGCAGACCCTGCTTCACCAAAACGAACTCATATGGTTAAGTTTGAAGGAAGTTATGGCCATTTCCGTGAAACACTTCGAAATTTTTCTCATCAAATCCTCATCAAAAAACCCATATTGAGAACTAAGCAACCACTGGAGCAAGCAAGTGGCCAATAGATAGGTCTAAGGGAATTATTAGGAAAACAGTTTGCAGCTGTTTGAAAGATGGGCTCTAGGTAAAGTTTAGAGTATTTTTGATGTTGGAATTTAGTATGGGGAAGATAACGCGCTCCATTCAGATCGCGACGCAGCCGCACCTATTCCTTTCGCGCGTAATTGTCGCGATTCGTTCCTCTTTTTGTTTTCTTGTTGTTTTATAATGTTCTCTCAGTGTTTACGGACTTAGGGTGGAAAAAGTAGCATGCTGCGCTCTATCCATAAGGGGGGGAGCGCAGAGAGGCCGTAGCACTAGCCGAATTGGGTCCGAATTTTGCAATGAAATGATTTTGATGAAGCAAATTCGAGATTTTCTTATCCTGTGTTAGCCTAAGCCTGGGGGAAGGAGATTTCCTCTGCTCAGGCTTGGGCGAATATGCATAGATGGCTGTTTAGTCCAGTTGAAGCAAATTTCTTGTAATATATCGATAAAAGAATATATGTTCATTATTTATTGCATTTATTTATTATTTATTGCAAAATGAAAGCTAACAATAACATGAGTGAAAGGGGGGGTCGTATTGAGGCCTTTTTTTGGGGGGGGGGTCGTATTTTTTGAAAATTTTCCTCATCTGAACGCTTGACCCTGCCTCAGGCTGCCCCTAGGAAGATTAGGGGTCAGTTGGTCAATCAGAGTGGTAGGAATATACGCCACTGCACCACCTCGTCAAGCTATACCACATAATGACTTCATAAACTAGAAAATCGTGATTTTGATCCCTTCACTGCTTCAAAATGACAATCGGACTCATAAGCGAGCCATGCTCACTAATCAGCAGGCAAATCCACTGAAAGTCTTCTGCAACTTTTGATCAGTCCACTGATAGTCTTCTGCAACTTTGAACAGGTGTCTTACACTGAATAATGGAGATCGTGGTGTTTTGGAGATCGTGGTGTTTTTCGGTACGATTGATACCAGTTCTTCCCAAAGGACGGCTGTCAGTTTCAGGTCTTTACCTCGAGACTATGTTTACGTTTCCGAAAACTTCAGAAAAGTACTGTAGTTTAACTCTGTTAGGAAGTCCATGCACTCTTGAGAAAATTCATAAATAAAACCCTCCATAACTACCGGGCCTAATACAAAGTATCTTCTTGGTCCTACCCCTCGTACTTTTCGTTAATTAGTTGGCTCATTAGGACGGCTGAGACAGTGCAGTCGATTGACCTCTTACAGTGATATGCACATTCTCACGTAGCCACTGTATCTTGTTGAAGGCCTTCACAGTATACAGCAGCTTACAACAATAGGACATACGTTTATTTTATTATTTAATATTGCCCACAAAGTTCATGCAGTCATTAATTCTTTCTAAATCCTTCAGGAATAGTTCATATTGCGGAGTATTTGCAAAAGTTGAACAAAAGGTCATTGAAAACCGTAAGAACAAAAAGAGAAAAAACCGCTTTTGCTGTCCTCTCTGCAGTGTTTAATACTTTGGTAGACCTCATTGGCATACAGTTTTCTTCGGACCACTGCGTACTGCAATACGTAGTATTGTACGAAATCAATGCGGATTCATCAAAGCGTTCGGTAACTAACTATCGAAATAGTACTAATGCTGTAAGCTGTTGTAAAGCCCCTGTGAAATACAGTGCAACGCAAAAAAGGGATATCACTGTAAGACGTCAATCAATGCACTATCTCAGCCATCTCATTAAGGCAACCAATAACGTGTTCGAGGGTGGCGAAGAGATTGCGGGTTCGAACAAGGGAAATAGCTCTCACCAGTTCTGGGAGTTACGGAGTCTCATTAAATGATTTTTATTAGAGCAAAATCTGTACCAGAATTTGAACTACAAAACTACCCTAAAATTCTAATTTTAGCAAAGAATTAGCCCTAGAATTTTTAGGGAAAGCTGGAATCGAAGTGATCGTATCCTCTAGAATCACCACGACCTGTATTTTTCCTATTCGATATAGGATACCTGTTAAAAAGTTGCTGAATACTATTGGGTTGAGGAATAAGTTGCCGCAGTTTTTTAGTTCTCTGTTTTTCACATTGTTGCCTTCATCTTTCGACATAGCTCGTGTATATTTTCGATAACACTTTTTCAGCTGTACGGAACAGTTTCATTTGTTTTCGATCGTTTGATTAGTTGTTGTTTTTCAGGTGCAGAAATGGAGTATTTCGCAGGGAAAAATCTGCACTTTGAGCGCATCGAGGTCCAAAAAGCTGACCTTTTTCACGTCAGATGAAATCGAATAGGGGAAATAGATATCCCTGAGCCATCTACTGTTATAATTGAGGGGTTTCTATCCAACAAATTTTCTTTGGTGATATCTCGATTTTCTTTGCGAAAAAAAAGTGCGGGTGGGATTTTACTGAATACCATATTTCTGAGCCTCAGGAATATCAAACCATGAAAGTATTCAAAAGACTAGTGGCACTATCGCCATAGCGTAGAACGAAAAAGTTCTATCCTCGATTTTCTTTGCGAAAAAAAGTGCGGGTGGGAGTTTACTGAATACCATATTTCTGAGTATTCAAAAGACTAGTGGCACCATCGCGTAGAACGAAAAAGCTCTATCGAATGCATGTATGCATATTTTCTTCAATCGCGATGGTAGGCGAGAGGCGAGGAAGAGAAGATAACGAAACGCAAAATTTTGCTGAGTACTGCATTTGTAAGTCTTAAAAACAGCAAAAAGTTGAGCTATCTAATGAAAAGGCAGTATCACTCTGTAGAACTGAAAAAGCTTTATCGAAAACATATGCACAGACTTTTGATCTCGATGGCAGACGAGAAGATGAAGTGTCGGGAGTGCCAATTCTTGCCTTCAGCTTACTTCACTTCCAAACCTCATAAATATGTACTGTGCGTTTCATAATTATAAGGTCACCCTCAAATTTTCGGTTTTCAGAACGCACAGCCAGCCGAAAATTTTTTAAGTATTTTTTACAGGTTCCTCACCACAGAAACCCCTTCCATACCAATTTTGATGACATTACCTTTTGATCCGATATTTCTATGAATATTTTCTGATTTTTCATAATTATAAGGTCACTCCGAAGAAAGAGAAGATTTGCTAGAGTTAACAGCGCATGCGAAGGAGCTCATAATAATCTATGGTTCCCTCCTGTTCAAGAACGATATTAACTAGCCGTTTGGGGAAGTGGAAACGAAATTTCGAAGAGCCTTACCACAGACATTGTTACAGTCTTCAACAATTGCCTGTTTCAGCAGCTTTGCTTCCCAGATTCGGCGATTGTTGGGGTAAATATTTTTGCGGCGATGTCTTCCAGATCTCCTCTATAGAACTGAGACCAAGACCACATGTTATCTATAACTGGAGGTCCGTAATTTGGAACTTTAACCACGATTCCGTTGAATGATCTACGTGAAGAAAGCCTTGTAATGCTGTTAGACGCAATTATGAAGAGCCGGTCGGCTATAAAAGGCAACTGATTTCTTCGTGAAATCTTCTAGCAGTCTCTGGAGTCCATTCTGCAGTTTTCGAAGGCAAGGTTCAATGCAACCTCATTGCCGAAAACCACTTAGGCCATCACCCTTCTCCACAAAAATTGCCAAGGCTCCGGTAAATCGGCGCACTTCTCAGACCAAGCTTATACTACCTCTACCCGTCAGCACCATACAAACAGAGTATTTTCAGACTTAAAGGTACAGCTGGAATGGAATTATTCGCATGCAGGGTGCAACTGCTATGAAAATTCAGTTTCGTTCAATCCGTGCTCAAGAACAACGTTATAAATTGAAGTCGTTCCGCCATATGGTGTGCTGTACGCCTCGGAAAGTACTCCATTATTTCTCCAGTGATATTTCTGCTCTCCCTCGCTGCTGTACACGCTGCTCGCTGCTGTACACGCTGTGGTTCCAGACTAAAAATGGTTTAACTCCAAACAAATCTGGTCTATGGAGGAGGTGCTGTAGGACGTGGCCCCCACAATCCTTTCCTCGTTAATGATAACAATCTTACGTGGGAATCCAGAGCCTGAAAAACATCTGAGGACACCGAATCTCTCAAATGTCATCTAACTGAGCACAGGAATCTTCCGATTTTTTTTTGGAATGGCTCTCAAACGAGCCTAGCACCACAAGAATCCCAAATCTTGGCTTTCCTCTCGGAACATATTAGCTAGCCACAAGACGATTGAATATGTATCTCGAAAATGTATTTGGAAGAGATATCTACCATCACAGACCTACCGGGGCCTTAACTTTTTTTCTTTTTTCAGGGTGACCTTATAATTATGAAACGGTGCGAAAAAACAAAAAATACTCTTAAAAAGCAGATGTAAACGAGAGTGCTACCAAAAATCGGACACCGGGACTATTTCAGGTGAGGAATCCGTCCATGAGACTGAAAAGATTCTTCAATGGAGTGTTGTCGAGAAAACCTGTAATTCAGGAGTGACCTTATAATTATGAAACGCACTGTATTAGGCAGTTGAAGGAATCGAAAAGCAGAATAGCGTTTCGTAGAGCACAAAAAGCTCTATCGAATAAATACACAAGCTTTGTCGAAAGATGAAAAGAACAATGTGAAAAACAGAGAACAAGAAAACAGCGAAAACTTATTCCTCGACCCAATATCAATGGACGCATTTGCCCGCTGGTTATAATTATAGTGAGCGTAGCTCGGTTATGAGCCCTCTGGACTTGGAGGCAGTGAAGTGCCTCAAAGTAAATGCCTGAATTCATTTGGTTCAATTCAAATGCCCAAATTCTGATGTCACGGCGTGGTAAAGCTTGACGAGGTGAGTTCAAAGGTATGTACCTTCACATGGAAATCGTGCATAGAAAGCGGGTCAATGAAGAAAACGAAAAAACACGGATGGGCGTGTCCTGCTTTCATTTTTGAACACCAGGCACAGGTATTGTGATGTGGCGATTTTTGCCGGGGCAGTGCAAGTTCGGTCCCAAGGAAACACTACATATCCCTCAAGAAACAGGCCCAGCTTTGATCAACATCAGTGGAAGGGCGCTCGCGGGCGTTTGGGTCACAGCCTTCGTCGCTCTTCGTTCGTCGGTTCTTGTTCTCTGAACTAAACCTCCGACAACGTTCTCCACTAAGAATGATTTGTCCACCTTTTAGCGTATATGGTGTGTTTGAGGTTAACCCTGAATTGGCCTTTGTGCACAGTATATAAGCTAAATCACACTTGCATTTGCAGTCATCACTAGTAGCTATGTAGAACACAGCCCCTCGACTACGAATCTTGGACGTATTTCTGTAAGAAGCACAATCCTTTTCCAAAATAACTGATACATTCCAGAACGATCCGGAACCTGTACAACAACTTCGGCTTCGATTACACATCCCTGGTATTGTTCACAGGTGACAGGTTAGTAGATTAGAAAACATCGCAGCAACGGAAGAATCCGAATAACGTGATTCAAAGCTTGCAATCTTCATTCTGGCAGTATAAGATGCATTCCTTTATCGACAACTTCAGCAGCGGATGTGAACCTGCCAGTGGGTTCAGTTGCGGTAGCGGGACAAAGAAGTCTCAAGCTGCATTGGTACTCGAGGACGCGGTCACTATTGTCCAACATAACCGCGAGCATTACCAAGAATGAATATAATCTTGGCAACAAACGACAAATCAGCTACTTCACCTGGAATCTACCTATTATTAGCACTACCTAATTGAACACGAATCTCCTCCACGAGGGGCCTCTCTCGAAAGAACTCGAGCCGCCAGGTGGCAAGGCTACGTAACGGGACCCCACCCCAGGTGGCGGATAGGAGGCTAATCGCGAACCCAAAGCCAACGTATAATTGTCTTGAGAAATAGGTGCATTCAGGGGATGGACTCCCTGTTTCTGCTGTGCTGAGCTGATTCATACCCTCTGTACCCGTGCAGACGCTTCTTGCATACGTGTAGGGGGGGGGGGTGTGGGGGAGTTTCGTATGGTGCAATTAGTGTCCTGCATTCGGTCCACCCAAAAGCTTGCATTCTAACGACTGGGAGGTATATGGGAGGCGGTCCGGGGTCGCCTCCAATAAATGAGCCCTACTAACTTCGGGATAAGCTGGCTAACTAGCTAAAGTAAACCCAGCCCCCACGACAGAGTCTGGCAAACTCGTAGTTTTCCATTTTTGCCGAAAACAGCAGTAGGGATTGGCCTCATTCACCTGATTCTAAGAGAGCCCTCAATACAGCAGCGTCGGGTAGGACTGCTCGGGAGAGGCTGCTACAATTCATGGTTATAACAGGCTGCCAAAATCGAGAAGGACTTAAGTTGGCTTTCTATACTTAACTCACGGACCCTTGCATCGGAACCGTGTATCAAAGATCTGATGATGGAAGCCAAGAAGATCTCGGACTGACCGAGACGAGAAGGCATTTCCCGCTACACGCCGTTTACGAGACTGAGGAAGAACAGTTCCTTGAAACATGCGATAGGAAAGGCTTTGACGGTGTGGGCGTTCTTGTCAACATGCACTTGGCCATGGACACCGATTCGTACGGAAATCTGACAACCGAATCGAATGTTTGCGATTCAAAAGTTGTGGTTCAATTCCGGCTTTGACCATCTTCATCGCCTATGCATCAATATCAAGCTACGATGAGCTCGAAGCATTTTATATTAAATTGGAGAAGTTCTATGAGGTATCATACCTTCTTCAAAGTCAGTGTAGGCGATCAACGCTAACATCGGCTCTAGGGTGGCAAATAACAAACTCCACATCGAGACTCGGAACGGAATGGAATGAGCGGGGTGAAACGGTGTCCTAGTTTATTATGACGATTAACCCCTTTGATTGTAACTCGCAGTTCCAGAAGTTATCTCATCGATGAACTTGGAAGTCACCCGGTGGAGAATTCTATAACGAGATCGATCACATCATCTTCAATCGAAGGTTTTGCCTGACCGACGTCGCTAATGTTCTGAAGTTCCATATGACCATCGACTCATCTTCGATTCATCTTTTAGATGCGTGGAGAGAAAATCGCGAAAAAGAAGCGAAGTTCCAAAACAGTCATCAACTGGAACCACTTTCCTTCTCTCGCCGGTGTACGGAAGGATTCCATTTTCGAAAACATTGACGACGAGTACAGCCGGCTCGTTGAACATCTGCACGATAGTGCCATGAGGGCAGGGAAATTGAAAACCACTAGGAGGCGTATCTCTTCGGAAACTCTCGAACTGATACGCCAACGTATAGCCGCACGAACAGCAGTTGATTACCAACTGACGTCTGAACTTGCGAGGCAATGCAAAGAGGAGATAAATTGCAAGGAGAGAAGAGCAGCAATGCTGGCTGAAGCAACAGAGGCTGGGAGGAGGATTCGCAATGCCGGCCGAAGTTTTCCCAGTCATAGAACCAAGATGACAGCTCTCCGACGTTCGGACGATACATTTACTGCTTCCCGAAGGCGAGTGAAGAAGGTCATCCACGACTTTTACTCGAATCACTTCGATAGCCAAGTCCACCTGCCTAGGAGCAATCTGAAGCAGCATCGATAGTCGTCCCATCAGTTCTCCCTTGCGATGTCCACGTCATTTCGTCGGCGAACAATGGTACAGCACCCGGCCCCGACAGGATTAGACCGGAACATCCGAAAAATCACCCGTCAGTTACCGTCAAAACTTTGATCCGATCTTCACACGCTATCGTCGGAATGCAAGGTACCCACCTTGTGGAAAACCAGCAGGACTGTGTTGCCAAAAAGGGAGATCCTCGCGACATTGGCAATTATCGTCCAATCTGCCTGCTGTCTGTAGTCTACAAGCTCTTCACTCGAGTCATCTTGAATAGGATTGGCAGAACTTCAGACGAAGGATAGCCATGCGAACAAGCAGGGTCTCCGAGAGGGTTCAGTACAATCGATCAGATCCACACGGTCTTTAGGCTCATTGAAGTGTCATCAGAGTAGAAGATGTATGCCTCACATCATGGATTTGAAGAAAGCCTTCGACTCCGTTGAGACAAAAATGGTTTTCGAGGCCCAGGGGAGCCAGGGTGTATCTAATCAGTTGAAAGAATCCTTCGTGAGCTCCATAGCAATTGCACGACCTGCATTTCAGCACAGGCTCTACAAGGAAATTATCATCGACATGAACATAGGAGTTCGACAAGGCGACACCATTTCACCTAAACTTCGCGTTGGTCTGAGAACGTCATGCGTCAACTGGAATGGGAAGGGGGAGTGAAGGTCGGCATGTACATCACCTCCGCTTTGCTGACGACATCGTGCTCATATTGCCCACAATCCAGCAAGCGGAGCGAATGCTAGCCGACTTCGACTGCGGGTGTGGAAAAATCGTTTTACGTCTGAACCTGACCAAGGCGATCTTCGTGAATGAATTGGTACCTGATATTCCATTCACGCTCAACGGAACAAACATCATGGAATACTTCAGCTATGTGGAGCCTTTGAGACCATCGAGGGGGTAGTGAAGAAGACGAAGATCACGGTTTCTTTTTCCCAACTCTTCGATTCCGCTGTCTCTCGTGCCCTAATATATGCCTCGGAGACTTGGACTCAACGTAAGTAGAAAGAGCAAAGTAGGAAGAGCATGAGGTCGCCATCATTCAACACGCCATTGAGAGGACAGTGCTCGGAGTATCCCGAAACACGCAAATGCAGAGGGGATTCCGGTGTTCCGAACACCGAAGATCAGGCACGCCCCCGTGTTTGCTAAGGGATCGAAAATCAGGTTGGCCGGACACGTCATGCGAAATCGCGATGACCGTTGGACCAGAGCGGTTACGAATTGGATCCTCGGTACTTCAGACGAACATCTGGACGACCGCCGGCCTGATGGTCATACTTCTTCACGAAAGCTCTGCACGAAAATAGCGAGTTGCTTCGCGTCCCTAGGGCAAGAAGGACCACTCTGGTCCGCGATAGCGACGACTGGAGCTATGCTGGCGCCCGCTCGAGACTCGATGAGCAACGGGACGACAGGTGATACAGGTGATACATGATCGGAAGACGAAGCGTGGAGTTATAAGTAATGAAATGCGCAGCGTACGCTCGTGACAATGCCCCACGATATTCCGCAGATTCCATTTGCAGGCCCCTTCTAGGAACGAGCATGTCATCTAGCTGCGCACCACTGCCTAGCACAAATACGCGCAGTCCCGATCTAAATTCAGTGATGCGGTGGGCCATAAAACATGCATGTTTGCAGCTGAGGGAAGAGTGTACGGGTTCTACTTTTATGTTTCATCATTACAACCGTTTTTTGCCATGGCGCATTGTGTAGTATTTCCGCCTTTTGAATCATAGCTCGAGCTGCGTGCCGAGCAAGCGCATCGCCTTCTCAACAGACTTACCTAATCGCAACAGAACGCGTCGCAGTTGAGACTTCTTACATTCGCGGAACCCAGCTGAGCAACAAATGCGATGCAGATGACCAACCGGCGGAGAAGAGCTACACCGTATTTAGCGTCGCATGCTACAAATATACAGCGAGCTAGGTGTCACGTAGACCCACATTTTAGTTGTATGATACTATTCCTGACAACGGCTGCCCCCTTTCCTTTTTTCCATTTCCCTGGTTTTCATTTTCTGCTTTTTTCAACAATGAGAACAGGCATCTATCGACTGATAAATGAGCGGGTTTGTGAAGGCGGGGTGAAGCAGCATTGCGCTTAGCGGTTTGCCGGTATGCAACGAGTGGCCCTCTTGAATCACACCCGGGAACAGCTGATGTGAATCGCAGAACAAGAGTGCCTTAAATGCTCTTTTAGTTTTACGAAACAGGGGAAATTACATTAATCAAAGTAGTCTTCTAGCACTACATAAAGCATGAATACAATCGCTTGCATCCACGCTTTATGTAGTGCTAATTGGCTGAACAACAATGAAAATGCAAACATTCCTGAACTCACAGGGAACAACCCGATGTGGATGCTGCGGGAGCTCAAGTTGAGTACTACATCGAGAATAAAATGGCGCTTAATTTCTCCATAGTTGTTGTTAACTATGGGAACTGTTCTTTCGAAAGTTGGCCGACATTGGTGAGGTCCATTCAGCGCTTCTTCGACATATCGGCCTCATAGATATAATTCAGTAGTGACATATTCAGCACACAAATGTGTACGACGCCAGCACCACTGGAGTTGACGAGCTATCGAATTATGTGGACAACTCTGTTTGTGGTGAGTGCATCTCCTGTATCGCTTGATATAAGGGAAAGGTCGACGGAGAAAAATGAGACAGATTGGCCTGAAACACGAAACATGGGCCCTTGTTCCGATCGCTGATCCTGAACAAGGGCGTGTTCTCCCACGCGCTCCATCGCTAATCCATCGATCAGAGTCACGCAAACCTGTAGGGAGTGGCGGTCATAAATAGCATCTTACACGCTAGCTTGGGGTGGAGACAGAGCTTTCTACACGTGCTCTTTCTTTGAGTGATACTTGAAGGTGTGACAACATATCAGACGAATGTGCTTTTAAGATTTTTCAAGGATTTTAGTGTTCAGTAGTTTGAAGTGACCGCTGTAAGTGCATGCTAGAAAGGAAGCAAGAAAATGAAGTGGTTAAGGCTTAAGGTTAGAGGAGCGTCCTGTGATTTCAAGAAAACCTTAAACTGGCCCACAGGTGGGTGCAACGTGTGTCGTGCATGATTGATGGACATACGTTACAGTTTCAAGTGTTTCAGACAAATTGAATACGTTGCGCGTCGGAAAACGCGTTAAACCAAAAAACTGAACGAGAAGGATACGGAGCGCATTTCTCGGATTTTTCATTTCTTCGGCTGCCGTACTAACTGGCACACATATTAAAATATTCAACAATCGACCATATTATCCCTTATGGTGACTTCTTCCCATAACGTACCGCGTGCAACACACGGTGTTGCACGACATTCAAATCACAATTTTTTGTTTTTCGAGAGGTATCGGGGACAAATGCCACCACCATTTGTTTTCGAATATGGGCAAATCTTTTTTGGTACCCTTCCCCTTCAAAAACAAGATAAGATTTTGACAACATGCTTTCGAACAGCATATACAACAAACAAAAACAAAATCATTGTAACATTATACATGTCCAAATGATAACATTCTTCACGAAAATATTTGGTGTTGAATCGGGGTCACCATGAAATCTACTTGATGCGTTGACTTTGTTGAGGCCCTGAACAATTACAATTCACAAGCTCAAGCTACGCAGTTTTCATGATGATTTCGAGAATACGGAAATTAGGTTTCACCGCTGGAGTTCTTGCTCGGGAGTAGGGGGGAACCGTGATTTTTAGATGGTTCCTTCTGACATCCACGCAAAATTTACACTTTTTTTGGAATAATTGGAGGTTAGCAGAATATCTACTCATCTACAGATGAAATTTAGACCAAGATTACTCTTCTGTGGCTGTGACGCTAAGTTCTTAGTTGTACGAAAATTTAGTTTGTTCAGCAGTGGTAATGAGACACAACAAATTTTCTTGTATAGTGACGGATGGATATGTTGTTCTCCATTTTCGGAAACGTATCCTTACAAACAATTTTAGCTCTCAGAAATCGAGGCTTCCACATGAACCAAAAAGAAAAGACGGTCCTCGGTGGCTAAGTGCAACACACGGTGTTGCACGATTCGAAGAGAACAAAAACAGTGTTCCGTTATGTATTAAGATATTGTCATATACATAAAAAAGAGTTGCGTATCCAACAATATTCTATCGAACAGGGTCAAGCACTAGACGAAGATCCCTCGAAAGAGTCGTATTTAGCTCTGCCAAGATAGGTGTCGTGTATGATTAGGTTTTGAGTTGAGGTCGAGATGAAGCTGGGCGAGAAAAAAAATTCAGAGCTTTCTTAAGTCTCTCCGGCTGGTTAACCTTTTTGTGAGTGAGAAGTCTCCAAAAATTTTTTTAGAAAGAGTAGCGGTGAATTGCAAATTATCAAGAGGGAATCGTACCTAGAGCGCCACTTTCCTCGACACCTGATACGACGAGTATCTTGCAAAGTTATCGAACTAATAACCAGCTGCACCTTTACAGCGCCTGTGTACTCGACTACGACTCCCGCACAAACATCTACCGCTTCAACTCTAGCAGCTAGCAGCACATCAACCACAAATTCTGGAACTTATAGCCCTGTGACTGAACGCACTGATCGCAGCACGACTACAGCATACATCGGTCAGTGACTGCAGCAATAAACGACATTATAGGGCTTAAGACAGTCCACACTGAAGAACAATATGAAGTTTGCAGTTCCTTCCGATCTCCCTACCTCGACTCCATCTAGCGTAGTTACTAATTTGCCTAACTCGCCTACACCTACGGTACTAAACCACGAAACGGCCACTACTACGCCTACTCCAAAGCCCACACCTACTGTACCTAGTCTACCGGCTAGCATTAACAACACTGGGTGCAACTGTGCTACTCAAACCGTTTGGCTGGACGTGTTTCTTCTTATGGAGGCTGGCACTAGCATGACTTCAGGCGGAATAACCTCGGTAAGCTACACTCACTTATACTATCTCAGTTGCATTCAGCTACAATACCGCTCGCGTCGCGTGAGTAATTTTCGCCTTGCGACGGTTTGTCCGCGAACAAACCGTCGCAACGTCGTTCATCGTTCAAAGTGGATAAAATGGAAAGTTCTTAGGAGCATTGGATTCTTCCCAATGCGACGAGTTCAGCAGTTTATAAAATGTCGAATTTTGATCAGCAACAGTCCTGAAAATCGCGCGAAAACGCGTTTTCGCGCGATTTTCAGGACCGTTGCTGATCAAAATTCGACATTTTATACACTGCTGAGCTCGTCGCATTGAGACGAATCCAATGCTCCTAAGAACTTTCCATTTTATCCACGTTGAACGATGTTATGACGTTGCGACGGTTTGTTCGCGGACAAACCGTCGCATGGCGAAAATTACTCACCCGACGCGAGCGGTATTGTATATCGTATCGTAATGCATACATACTAATCGACAAGTCAAAAGGGGCCGTCCAGGACCCTCCTGTGAATGTTGACGACAGATTGGTATTTACATATGACTGCAGGGGTGCATGTCATGAGGGCAACAAATTCGACTCGAAACAGCAGCTTGCGGTGCGATGCGTATGTGCTAGGGTCCCTGTACGTAGCTGAGTCCTGAAGCGACTTAAATCTACAACACGAAAAAATGCAGTACGAGTTTCCCAGGGGTGATTCGTCCTTGTTATGACCGTTCGGCAATCAAGAGTTGCAGGACCAAGCTTCGCTGTCCCTTCAACACCGCAGTGCTGCACATTGTAGTGCTGTTGCCAGTTCGGTGATATAATAATTCAGTTCAAAAACTCAACTTCCCATTGTAAGTTATACAAGCTAACGACCATTGTAAGTTATACAAGCTAACGTTGAGAAAAGGCAAGGCCAGTATCAGACTACCAAAGGGCTATTGCGATTGAAAACGAGCACTTAAAGATAACATGGCCCGTTGATGGCTTTTAGCAAGGATGATCAGCAGTTATCAATTTGTCGCATTGTCATTTATGTACGCCAACGATCACTAGATTCTTTCAAAGCGATCTTATTTTGAAATGCCAGCTTTACCCATCTCTCAAATCGGAACAAGGACACAACAAAGTTTCGGATCTTTTTGCTCATTTCATAGATGCGCTGATTTTATAAGAAATCGTCTCCTGCAGTGCGGACATTAAACGACAACGTATTACAGCCAGGCTCATTTCATCTTCGCAATACAGGCATTTCAACAAAAGATTCTGAGATGGAGGCTCGCAGTGAGTAGTGCTGTAAATAGTAATGTAACGTAGTTCCCTTCGATCTTAGACTTAAACAAGTTGTTATTTTTAGAAGGAGAATGGTTGAGGGAGCTTTCTGAGAATTTGATTTTACTCACCTCAACCCTCCCCTCCCGAGGCAGATGTGCGGTGGTGTCGAAATTACTGTAGCATGACATGAAATCCCTTTTTTGTTGCATTAGGAAAACTACTTTTCAAGTTGATGAAGTTTATGCAGAGTTCTCCGCGACACCCGTGACACGAATTCTTTTCCATTACGAATGATTTCGTAATGTGTACCTTTTTTATGGTCATAGCATTGTAGGCTGCACTTACGAAACTTATTTTTCAGGAAATGTAATGTAGTTGCGGATGTCACTTGTCACTGTCACTGTCACGCATGGCATGCGGCTCTACTTTTGTCTAGGCTTTTGCCTCAGCTCAAATAAAGAGTACTCTCGCCTCTCACTTAATAGGCTTAAGCAAACATATGCGCCTTTGTACACCAGGTGATAACTGCAGGATGGTATCAGGTGAAGAACGAAAGCGCGACAATTAGAGTATGTATAAAAAGGGGGAGTCTACCACCAGCGGGATAAAGTTTCGTTCTTCAGGAAAATTCTTACCGTATTACTCCAAACTCTTCAACGCGGCCATAGGTCACTGTACAGGGTGTCCCGAAATTACGGGCGCTAATGCATTGCAATATTTTGCTGGCATCAATAAAGTAAATAAAAAATCACCCCATTCATAACATTACTCACATTATGTATAAGGAGGCACAGCAGTCTTATTATAAGGTGAGCTGCCCCGACAAGAAAACAAGCTCAAAGTTTCTTCATCGCTCAACCGCACTTGGCACGGAAGTTTTTCCATACATTCCTTCACAAATCTTTCCCAGGGCTACTTTCTGGAACTCCATGCTAGGATGACTGACTCGACAGAGCTTGCTTCTAGTTGAGAACCCCGGCAGGGGGTCAATGGAATCAAGTTTTGGGAAGTGTGAGGGACTCTTCGGAAAATGATGAATTCGGACAGATAGGGTGCAGCCCTTCAACGGTTTAACTGAACGAGTTCTCTGTTTGAATGGTATGGCAGTCAATCATCACCAGTTTTACGTAGTTTATCCATAACCACGAAGGAAGGATAGTTTCTGACGGAAGCGACATTATAGCTTACATATGTATTATTAAAGTAATATATAACGGAAAGGAGCATATATCCGAAACAACAACAGGATATCACACGACATTGCAGTCGATGGCAACATTAACACATTGGAGACCGCGCGTGTTTTCAGGTGTCTGCCACGCGGGATATCGCGCGCTCGCCTATGTTGAGAATTGGGTCCAAGCATTGGGACGCATTGTGCCAGGAAGCAGTTTTGATACCACCTTTCCACTCGCTGAAATTCGCGCCTATCTTGAGCGCCAATACAAAATATTGAGTGCTGCGAAATTTTAGATATCCCTCGAGGGCTTGACTAAGAGATATTTTCAAAATGTTCAATGAATCATCGCAACATGTGAAGGTTTATTATCCATTATTAAATTACCTTCTATAACTTGATAATACTACCTGTTATGTGAATTTATTTGTTATGTGTGTTACCTGACGGTTCGTCTATTCCAGGTCAGACCTATCTTTCTAAAAATTACTACTCTTAGAATCACTTTTATTGTCCCGAAGCATGAGAAAAAAAATTATTTCCACCCTAGATACCTTTATGCAAGTTGATCAAAATTAATTAGTGGATTTCAAGTCAGCTGATAAAAGGAATTTTCTGCGCTACATCCCACTGTTGGGACGCATTGTCCCACGCGGCAGAAAACGTGCATCCCAGCATTGGGACGCAACGCCGCCGACGTTTTTGCGTAAGTTGAAGGGACTGTGGGGCCTGTTCCCAAAACGCTAGACTGGAACGGTCACATGAAGGGCGAGTCGACCACGGAGAACTCCCACTCATCTTTTCGTAATGTTTTAGGCGGCAGTTATTCGGAGAACCACGAATTCCTCAGAATTAGTTCCTTCATTTGTCAAAGTGTCAGCGGGCACTGGCTAGTGTGAGGCTAGCCGTAATTATCACAGGGGCAAAAACCTATACAAAAAAAGCTGCAAAAAGTTTCAAAAGTGCTGAAAATGTACATGCACCGACTCTAACAAACCCAGCGCGTCGCGCGGTACGCAACGCAAGGCGATGCGATGATTATGCGCAGCTTGACTGGGACACCCTCCCACTATGCTTCATTGAAATTAAGCTGAGATTCTTCAGGCCATTTGCCTCCGATCTAGCAACCTTCGTGAACCGTGCTGAAGCTATTGAATAGAAGCACAATCAACTTCAGGCAACTGACTATGTCGTGTCCGCTTTCACAAAAGTGACCGTGGGTCAAGCAGAACAGTATCAAACTCGCCTTGGAGTTATTCGTTACGCCAGCAGTGTGGAACTTATCGCCGATTTGAATGCCTATACTTCGACTGCAGATCTGTTTGATCTGAACATATCGATGCTTAACGAAACTGGAACTAACATTGAAGGGTGAGAAATATCTCAAATCTCTAGTCACTACCATGTACCTAACCTAGGAATCGAATTGCGAATCGTACCTCTCCAGAACCACCCCAACTCTCTAATGATCGATTGCTCCAAAATTAGCGTGCGAAAATAAAAGTGTGAAATTTCGAGTTTCGAAGCAATTGGAAAATGCACATACAGTCCATTTCACAGCGGTAGATAGTGCGTGGCCTGAGTGGCGAGAGAGAGTGTGTGTGGCGAGGTGAGTGAGTGAGACACTCTCTCACCCAAGTCCGTAGGCCACGCCCTATCAGGCACTCCGAATTGGACTGTAGACCCATGTATTCAATTTAGGTGGCATTCGTACTGGGCGACGCCGCCGCAAATGACGTAACGCACCCGTAACGCAGGTCTCGCGAGCAATACGCAGGTGTGCTTGCTGGCGTTGGTGTGCTCGAGCACTCAAACTATTAAGTGCAGGAACTTACTGCGACGATAGGATTTCAACGATTTGTCGCCGAGTATAACTGCACACTACCGCGTCATCTAATTCTTATTGCGTGAGGAGAAGCGGTGAGCCGCGCTAAAACAATAGCAAAGGTGATGAAATCAAGCTAAGACATCAACTGCAACTAGCGATTCGTCAAAAATTTTCGACCTCACTTCAGTCCTTAAACCTCATACTCGATTGCTTGAGCTTCTCACACAGCTTTCATGCATTGCTACTTGAATGATTTCAGCACTAAGAGTGTACAAAAAAGCAATGCAGATGATCTAAAAGATTATATGATGATGGAAACCGAGAAACAGCTCTACCTCTACTCTAAAAAAACTATTGAGATGAAGAGTCCGACAAACCAGATAACACCCTGAACATGTCACGAATTTTCAGGGCGATCCGTCTGGCAACTTCAAAATTTGCATCTTCATCGCATCGTCTTTCTGCTCGTCCCATTCTTATAATTGTAGGGAGCTCTTATAGGTATGTCACCTAGTCAGTGTTCGTCAGCATCTCACTTAAATCACAGGACCCGTCACATCTGATAAATTCTCGAACAAGACTTTCAGGTACTTGACAAACACGCTTGACACCGCTCACAATTGTTAGCAGCATTTAATAAACGGAGCGTTAGAGTGCCTAGCTGTTTCACAAGAAACAAATGATAGAAAGTGCCAGCCAATCTCCTGTAAAAATGTTTCCTTTCTCATGGGTGACTTAAATTGCACAGATATTGATTGGTGTGGCTTTACTCCTCACGCTCCGGCTTCCGCTATGCCTTCTGACGTGATGGTACTCACCACTACATGCAATTAAAGGCACATTCCAGGATTATTGGGGTACTGCAGCTTGCGCTTGGTCAGATAGTTCAACCCACAGCCATAGGCTGCACCTTTACCGAGGCGTGGTTGTCACTTCCGGAGCGTGCAAAGCCAAATGAGCAAGCGCGACTTCACCAAGCAGCCCTGGCGCCCCTTCCCGTTGACATGAGGAAACAGGTGACATCCCAGAGTTCCTTATGATACCATTCAGCGGCAACTGATCAAAGGCTCGTTTTCACGCGGTAATCTCGTCCAAGGCCAGGTGTCAGGAGGCCTTATTTTTGCCATTCTCGGGGACTCTTTCGGATTTTTCTTTGTCGGCTAATCCTCAGCACCTCCAATTTCGTGAACCAGAGCTTCAACCCATTAATGAAGGTGATCCTGGAATGTGCCTTTAATTTGAATGAAAGCCAAGGTCACATCCAGAATTATAATAATAACGGTGAAATATCAGCTAAGGCGTTCGAAGAAGCCGTGTGAAAGATAAAATGTCTCCTCAAGTATCAGGACGCTGTACCTTTGCTCTAATAGAAGCACTGTTTGAGTTGTCGTTACTTAATCCTTGAGCTCATTTCTGCGTGGTGAAGTAGTGATTCTCTGACAATGAATGATATACCATGTGTTTTTGAAAGAGGTTGCAGGTGTTATCTCACCCCCAAATTCCTATTCGGCTTGATGTTCCTTTTAAATATGTCCCTGGGAAGTGACGGCATGCTTACATTGCTCCAATTTATTGGGTTGAGGAATAAGTCCTTGCCGTTTTTTTCAACCCCGTTTTTCACATTGTTCCCTTCATCTTTCGACAAAGCTTATATACGTTTTCGATAGAGCTTTTTTTGCTCTATAAAATGCTACTATCTATTTTTCGATTAATTCGACTACCTAAAATTCATGAGGTTTGGAAATGAAGTAAGCTGAAGGCAAAAAACTGGCGTTTGCGCACCTCATCTTTCTCGTCTGCCGTCGAGATCAAAAAATGCATGTGTATATGTTTCGATAGAGCTCTTTTAGCTCTACAGTATAGTACTACTCATTACTCAAATCGCTCAACTTTTTGCTGTTTTTAAGACTCAGAAATGAAGCACTCGCAAAAGTGTGCACTTTCGTTATCTTTTCTTCCTCGCCAAACATCGAGATTGGAGAAGATGTGCATACGCGCATTCGATAGAGCTTGTTTTGCTCTACAAGATGGTACTATCCTTCTTTTGTATCCTCTCATATTTTAGCATGTAGGGATAAGCTTCCACCTGCTTTTCAATTCAACATTGCATAATGAAAATGAATTTTTTTGGCACAATGTTTTGTGTAATTCGATAGAGCTCTTCTCGCACTACAAGATAATGTTCACGGTTTTTGTTCGAATAAATTTTTGACATTTTTTAGACCATTTGAAAGTCGACGAAATCGAGCATTTTTGACACCACGTGACGAAAATGCTCGATTTCGTCGACTTTCAAATGGTCTAAAAAATGTCAAAAATTTATTCGAACAAAAACCGAACATTATCTTGTAGTGCGAGAAGAGCTCTATCGAATTACACAAAACATTGTCCCAAAAAAATTCATTTTCATTATGCAATTTTGAATTGAAAAGCAGGTGGAAGCTTATCCCTACATGCTAAAATATGAGAGGATACAAAAGAAGGATAGTACCATCTTGTAGAGCAAAACAAACTCTATCGAATGCGCGTATGCACATCTTCTCCAATCTCGATGTTTGGCGAGGAAGAGAAGATAACGAAAGTGCACACTTTTGCGAGTGCTTCATTTCTGAGTCTTAAAAACAGCAAAAAGTTGAGCGATTTGAGTAATAAGTAGTACTATTCTGTGGAGCTAAAAGAGCTCTATCGAAACATATACACATGCATTTTTTGATCTCGACGGCAGACGAGAAAGATAAGGTGCGCAAACGCCAGTTTTTTGCCTTCAGCTTACTTCATTTCCAAACCTTATGAATTTTAGGTAGTCGAATTAATCGAAAAATAGATAGTAGCATTTTATAGAGCAAAAAAAGCTCTATCGAAAACGTATATAAGCTTTGTCGAAAGATGAAGGGAAAACGGCAAGGACTTATTCCTCAACCCAATAGAAGAACCACTCCACTGTGATCCTGATAACTGTAGGCCCATTAGTATAACTTTTGCGTTTTGTGGTTTGTTTGAAAAAAGTCGATAGCCTCTGTAGATCACGTCGTGACCAACTCCGTCATTTCAATCATCAACACGAACTCAAAGAAAAAAACGATGGTATCCCTTATGTTAGAAGCTCTGAGCACTTGGACATCAGGACTAGATGTCAAGAAAAATGTGGGCATTACTTGTTTTGACTTCGAAAAAGCTTTTCATGAAGTTGACTATTCCATCTGGGTTTATGTTGGGACACACGCATATTGAGTTTGACTTGAGGTGGCCTCGCCGAGCGCGGTGACGCTTCGTGAATTGTCCGAGTGGTCTCAAAGCCGTCTGCTCTGGCAAGTTTCCAGGCTGTGGTTCACCAAACTTTATCGATCAATACGGCTATTAATTTGCTCTCGGCACACTGCTACTTCCCTAAACTAGAGGCTTGTTTTTGTTTTACCCTTTTTTTACCTGGTTGCAATCAGCCGCGCGCGGATGGGGGTGGCTACCGCGTGATCTAGTGACCTCACTGACCGTGTTCGTCACCTATTCTAATTCATTGAGCTCCTCGGATTTGCATTCACAATAGGATTATTAAATGGAGTGAGAAATTTCTGAAGCGGGGTTAGTATCAAGCAATGTCAATAAATCACTTTATTCCGCTGATAAGCCCAATGGAGTGCCTGGAAGTAGAGCCATTTCTCCGATACTGTTCAACATTCACACATTCAATTTGTCATATAAGAATAGAAAGGAAAACTTGTTATGAAGGTCAAATCGTCTGCCGACGATCTGAAAGTTCACTATACGATCAAGTTCACTGCAATTCCTAGATACAGAAGGCAATTGTAACTATTGCACCAATGAGCTTTTATCAGTTAACAACTATGGTGCTCCATTCAAAAGAATGGTAGAACGCTCCTCTATCCGGCAGCCATGTCAAGTATTTGGCTTTCATGTTAATGCACAGCTAAAATTTGAGACATTCGAAAAAGTGGCGGCTAAGACGGAGCAGAGTGTTCTTAGTGTCTAAAGCGCTCAAATTTACAAACTTACTGCGACATATGAGCGCATATAAAATTTGTGTTCAATCAGTATTGGAGCGATTCACGTCTGTCCCCTATATTCTTACAAGAAATCTGGGATTGAGAAGCTAGCAAAAATACTAGATAAGTTTATGAGAAGCGATTCATTTGAGCGCCGGATTTTTACCGTAGCGTGACTCGTGGGTTCATTAGAAACAAAATGCTTGAAGGAACCGGAAGGGGGTCTGAAACAGGAGGAAGGTGCAAAGAAATGAGCATTTAGTAATGAACACTCAAGGTTAGAAGCGATAATAGGCGAAAAAACCCGGACTCAAAGCGCGACGCTGCGGTGTGAATTCGCATCCCATTCGCATCCAGCGCACCCATTCTGAGTTGTCCGCTGTAGGAGATGGGCCGTGGGCCAACGTTAGTTGTAGCACCCTGATCCCAGCGCTGTGGAGTGGCCATTCCCAACTACATAAGCATTCATGTAAGTACATCTAGAAACAATATAAGAAAGAACAAAGTAAAAAGTAAAGGAAAAAACAAATTTATAACAGAAACATCCTCTTTTGGCACCATGCCAAGGCGTCAAACTGCCGAGTTTGTGCAATGGCGGCCACTTAGACTCGTCCACACTACGTCTGTTCTACCGTAAGCCAAAATTACCCCCTTCTGATGTCTTTAAGTTAGAACCGTTGCATGTAAGATGGCAGAGAAATGGCATTCCAGTAGTAAGTGATATTTCTTATAATCACGTGGAACTTAACAAGCCCTCATAATTTAACTCATTTTATTCACGACAACTAGGGGTGAAAATGCTTGCATCCGTTCCGGCCTCGCTCATCAATTACTTTTTCATATTCCAAGCGGGATTGGAGTAGTTGTTTCCCAGTTTTTGTAGAACGCAGGCTAAAGTTTCCAGATACCAATTGGACGCGTTATTGTGTACTAAACCTGTTGCTCTTGTTACAGAAATTTTTGCTATATTCTCACGCTTTGAAACATGTAATAAACTAAACAGCAGTTATTAACGTGATGGTTGAATCGAGCTGCCTCAAGAGCACTCGTCTTTGGCCGCGGTCATACTTTGCGCAGCTGCGTTAGTTGACGCCGGTACCGTCGTCAAACTCACGCAACCATTTGCCAGCCGCAGACGACGGCGTCAGTAGATAATGCGCAGCGTTTGCAAAATTCTTGACCCAATCACACTACAGTATGATAATTGTGGCCGATTCGAATCTTGGCGCTGTGCCAATACACGAAGCGGCCACGATCACCATATTGGCACACTGACAAGATTCGAATAAGCCTTAATCACCATACTGTAGTGTGATTGGGTCAAGAATTTCGCAAACTCTGCGGATTATCTATTGATGCCGTCGTCTGCAGCTGGCAAATGGTTGCGTGAGTTTGACGCCGGTGCCGGCGTCAACTCACGCAGGCACCTGCGTGAATTGACGCGTCAACTAACGCAGCTGCGCAAAGTATGACCGCGGCCTTTGAAGTACCAGACGGATTTGGAGGGCCGGGGAATTGAAAACTTCGAAACGTGCGCGGCCCTTTGAACATGGTGAAAGTTGGGGTTCCGGAGACCCGAGGACTTGGAGGAAATCTTTGTTGGCGATAATCTTCACAGCCACAAATCTGGGAAGAGAGATCCATGCTAAAACTTCCTCTAGGTGTGAAAAATGACACAGACCTCGAATAAACACTAATTTAGGTACCAGAGCCACTTCGTGCTGTAGTTTTCTTTCCAAATTCTTCACACTAATAATTAGCGGCGAAAAGGATCCCCGCTATTGTTTTGGGGGAGAGGTACACCAATCTGCTCACCATCCGGCACTACCTCTGCCTAGGTTTTAGAAAGGGAAGGGAATCTCATACACTGAAGCTTAAAGACACCGTAAGGGAGTAATTTTGGCTTACGGTAGAACAGACGTAGTGTGG
The DNA here is from genome assembly GCA_963978905.1 of Trichostrongylus colubriformis. Taxonomy (NCBI): domain Eukaryota; kingdom Metazoa; phylum Nematoda; class Chromadorea; order Rhabditida; family Trichostrongylidae; genus Trichostrongylus; species Trichostrongylus colubriformis. Next base: position 55,578,170 of record OZ022259.1, on the reverse strand, counting down.
ACGAGTTCAAGTGACCGCCATTGCACAAACTCGCCAATTTGACGCCTTGGCATGGTGCCAAGAGAAGATGTTTCCATTATAAAGTTATTCATTCCTTTTACCTTCTCCTTTGTTCTTTCTTATATTGTTTCTAGATGTACTTACATGAATGTTAATGTAGTTGGGAATGGCCACTCCACTGCGCTGGGAGTCAGGTGCTACAACTAAAGTTGGCCCACGGCCGCCTCCTACAGCGGACAACTCGGAACGCCAGTGCTATGATGCGAATGAGGAGCGAATACACACCGCAGCGATGCACTTTTGAGTTCGGGTTTTTTCACCGATTATCGCTTCTAACCTTCTGCGTTCGTTACAAAATGCTCATTTCTTTGTATGTTTCTCTTGTTTCGGACCCCCTTCCGGTTCCTTTAAGCAAAAATATATCTGTTATTGTAAGGCACTACACTCCTTTGCGCTGTTGTCTTTGACCATCCCACAATCATGTGATATGAAATCTTTTGAATACATAGGTGTGTATTTTCACTTAAGCCTCAGTTAGAGAGAAGCGCTTTTCTCTTGAATAAGGCTCAGCAAAAAGTATAGACAATAATAGCGTCAGACGCCGAGCACCACCGAAGTCTCACTAACGTTTAAAGATTGATGGATAGGACGGAATCCAATGAGAGAAGACAGCGCGAAAATGACTGTCTCCCTCACCCACGAAAACACCTCAACGGTGTGGCGACCCGCCATATGAATTTGATTTAGGTGCTAATTTAGTTGAACAGGAACTTCACTGCGCTCGGCATACTGCTCAATTTTGCCTAGGCTTTTCCTCAAGCCTTAGTTGATGGGGAAACGCCTTCCTCCTTTCAAGTAAGGCTCAAGTAAAATACACACTTCAGTTCACAAAGTGATGACCGTGAAATGTCATCGAGTGACATTTTACAGCCACCATTATGGATGAAGCGCTCATGTGAGTACTCCAGCTACATCAGCACCATGATTCGTAACAAAGACGTATATTATTGATCCCAGCTGTCGGACTTAATAAGATCTCTTTTTTTACTTATAGGTTGTGTTAATTGAACACAGTGTTTAGCAGTTCAAAATAGTCAAATGGAACCCTTACTTCGACTTAAGAAAAGCATCTTCTGCCGATACTGACCGACACTCATCCATCAATAAGGGAAACCAGATTATCAACACCGAAGATTGCCTCAGATTTTTAGTCCATAAGGACGGCGGCCTTTTTGCGTGGGATGGCTTGTGCGAGAAGCGCGTCTTTTTTTACCATATCTTTTGTCAATTTAAATCAGGTTTTTCTGTGACGAGGCACTTTTACATCAGCACGGCCGCATAGCAAGCAACGGCCTCAGTGGCTCGCTGGTAGTGTTCCGGATCTGCAGGACAAGGGTCATGGGTTTGCTCCCCGCCGGTGCGGGTTCTTTTGCATTTTGTGTTTTATTGTCGGTAAGTGCTTTTCTTTCACTTTTGGACGTTTCCTTGTACTGGAACCTACCGCACCCATCACTCTGCCGCTTTATTTATAACTACTAACATTACTCACAAGGGAAGGATACGAAGTCGAAGAGATTCCCATACCACACGAATTAGGCGTTGCTGCGTAAAAAGATGATGATATTCGGGCACAGAAGGTCGAATTACCCCTCTGTGCAAATTTTCAGACAAATCCAGTTTTTGGTCCAACTTCGGAATATTGGGGATGGCCAGGGGGTAAAGTGGTAGTTTTTGAATTTCTTCTACAGAAAACCCTGCAACCTGAACAGGATAGCCTATACATACCTTTCACCCTCGCCCATCGCACTAAATGTACGAAACAAGCATCAAATAAGAGCATTTCCTAAGCAAGAGTCAACGACTTCTCATTTGTTCAATGGGTTGCCAGCCAATAGCCCATCAATTTTTCCGAGATTTGGTAAAATTCTCGAATTGGCTGAAGTCTCGTCCCACAGGGTAATTTGATCCCCTGAACACGAAAATCACACTGGTTTTGCGTGGAAACGTCTGGCTCGCGTGCCATGCTTCACCTACCATATGACAGTACTGTTTTTTTTTCAAAAAAACCTCCATAACTCCGCCCAGAGAATCGTTCTGCAAATTTCGAATACAGATTCGAGATCAGCATCCGAAAATACGTCGGACCATATGTATCCAATTCCGAATGGCCACTTCGACCTGTGGTCCTTCCCTTGTTAGACTGTATTCACGCTCTACCACTTGATCGCAACAATCGCTACTGTAAAAACAAAGGCACCCGCGACTTATGTAGTAGTGTGCTCGAGAACAACAGCAGGGAACGCAACAACACATTTGAGGCGGGACCTGCGTCGTCGCAACGGTGGAGTATGAATGCGGCCATATGCACAAAACATATTGACCTGCAAGCGTGTACAGTTATGGTACTTCATAAATAATCCCAGGCAGGCGACACATTTCTGTTATTCTCTAGTGAAGATGTATTAAGAAGTGGCGGATACAACGATCCCACACAAGCAGCTGGTGAATTCCGAGAGGATGGTGGCACAATTATCACTATCGGTAGGTGAGAAAAATATTGAAGAAATTCGTAACAATTTATTTTTATAAACCTCTTATCCGTGATAGTGACTCATGCTTCTAACGTGTATATGACGACACCAAATCATTGCTCACATTTTGCGTTGGCCGTAGGGTGCGCTCAGGTGGATGGATGGGAAAAATGGGAGTGTAGAAGCGTTTAGCATACTCTCGGCCTGCATAGGGGTGAGATGACACGCTATCCTACTAGTAACGATGTAACCGAGGTCCTCACTCCAGTGAACATATTGACCGTAGTAACGCTCTTTGTGCATCAACCGGCGCACATCTAGTACTAAGTGAACTGGTTGTGTTGCAGAGTATGAAAGCGCTCGAAGACATCTTGTGGTAAACAGATTAGTCGATTCACCTTCTTGAAGCAATAGATCCCTGGATAGCCATTCAGCAATAGATCCCTGGATAGCCATCCGTAATCGTAGCTGACAGTGAGCTAAAAGGATGTGGGTCAGAGCAACAACGGCGCGAAATGGATAATACACAAAGACCTTCTGCCTAAGAAGACAAGTTTAGTATTATGGTTATCGCGAGATTGTTGAGTGATCTGGTTATCGCGAGACTTACCTTCACGAGTTGACCATGAGTATCTACGTTGTTGCAGAATATGTACAAGAGCACGGATTGACAGTGCCGCTGCTGCGATCCCTGGCTTCATCAAACTACAACCTGACCAACAAAAAAGATGACGGTACGGAGCTCCGAGCTGATGACTTACGTCAGCTGCTCTGTGAGGGTGAGGTCTATTAAACAAACCCTTCACTACCTCCGTCCAAATATACTCCACAAAACTTGTACTCGCTCTGTGGAGTAGAGTACTGCTCACTCTGTTCCCTAATAGAAAAGAGTTGACAGATAGCAGCCCCACAGCTAACGATCAGGGATGGGAACTAGCATAAGATTGCTCGGAAGGACTAACACTTCCGATTAAAACATCAATGATCGAATGAATACTGATCATAGTGAACCAGACAATTCACTATGATCAATACTTTCTGATTTTGATATATCCTATGCGACAGGCGCACTAGTCAGGGCATGCTTATATCAGTGGATATCCCGAAAATTGCTAGCAGGCTTAAGCCTGGCATTAAGAAATTTTTGATAAAATACAACACACATCAAAAGGAGGGCCTACATACGACTCCACCCATTTCTCATTTCTAGAACTTTTCGAAAACGGACTGAAAAACATCGTTCAGATCCAGGTTTTAACACGTTGACGACGACGGATGGAATAAGACCTACCCACTCGTAGAGAATCCCTCATGAGAGAACTGACCCTGTTTTCAACATCGCAAGGAGGGGCACCACAGTGGGAAAAATTATTGCTACCACATAAAGAATAAGGAAATCCTGCTTCTGATTCGGTGCAGATTCATAAAAACTGGATGATTAGCTACAGGCTTCAAGGAAGCAGTAGATTGAAGGGTCTTCTTGAGAAATACGATCTCACTTTATTAATCGGCTGATGTGTCTGCTAGAGTGTGTGGGTGTCTGTTAGACCGGATGTTCATATCTCAAAAATTCTCCAAAGATTGTGAAGGTAGAAAAATATAGCACAAATTTCTTCTGCAAAGACGCCAGTTAATACGCGCCATCCCAACATATAAGAACCCATAAACGTTGCGATGCTTCGATTTTCGCCCACAATCAACAAGTTTCAGCAAACTGCTTCTGCAGGACGAATTGGATGCCATACAAGGTAGACAAGTGGAATGCACCACAGGGAGGATGCTACTTTCCTGTTGGAATTTCCGCAATTCAGGTAAATAACCGTTGAGCCGAATAGCTTATGACTCTCTCTCCAATACACTATCCTTAGCCGGTTTCCTTCGTTGATCCTCTCTTCAGCGTTAGCGTTAGCGTTATCCCGCACAGTAGTTGTTCCTCCATCGTCCACGGGAAAAGTTTATTTTTTACCCATATGTTGTATTTGCCTAATAAGGGCCGCATGCAAAGTTTCTGGCGAATGAGTGAAAATTGGGCTAAGATACAGCTACCCAAATTCCAGGCCGAGTGGGCGCGGTCTCCGAGAAAAGCCCCGTCCCGTCGTCCGCCGCGGGTGGGAACGCAGAGTGGGAATGTTTACGTAATTTTCTGTTCCTACAATGCCTCTCCGACCGCGGCGGACGACAGGGTGGGCACTCGCTCCGAGGCCCCGCCCACCCGGCCGAGACTTAGTGGTGCATTTTAGCCGGATTCATATTTTTCCACGTAAAACTTGCGTGTGGCTCACATTAGGCAAATACAACATAACTATATGGGCGACAAAAAAACTCAATTTTCCGTGGACGATTCATATAAGACGGTAATGATGACCACTCATCACAGAATTCGGTGAATGACTATGCGCGCCACTCCAGGTTATCGTGATGACGTTCTTCTTTTTCTTCTACCTGGCGATAATCCCACACCGTCGCACGGTCCACGACCTTTGTCATATTCGACATTTGCTCCTATCTAGGGAATCTACCGCCGTGGCCTCGATATCGATGAAGTCCTTCTCGATGACATTCTTCCACCTTTCTTTGAGGCTACCGTGGTCGCCGGAACGAGACCTGAAATCCTACCGCCCTTCTGACCCTCTAGTCTTCTGGCACGTGCCCGTACCATCGCAGCCGCTGTTCGTTCACCTTTAGCTGGACAGGAGCCGTCTGCATCACTGCTCTAACGTCCTCATTCTTGACTCATCTAGCCGTGTCCATCTGCAGGCCCATCTGAGCATCCTTGTTTTGAAGAGTGTAGCTGCCCTTTGTGGTCCTTTGTCTTGACCAACACTCGCTCTCATACAGCATGTGGGCCTGACCGGCCCATCGATATACCTTACTCTCAAGAGTACTAGAGCATCGTTAATTGCAGAGGATTCCAGAAGTCTCTCGTCGTTTTCTTCAAGCCGCATTTGTTGGAGACTTCACTGCCTGATCCACAGCACCTTCAGCTGCTAGATCGCTTTCCATGCACGGGAAATCCTCGACCCTTTCCGTGTTTTCGCTGTGACGATCTATTATTGCCCTATACCTTCCTCTCATAAATTAGGTCTGCATCGCGCTCCGCCAGCACTTGGCCCCCCCCCCCCCCCATTCTAGACTTTAGTCTAAAGTTTCCCTGGATATTTTGCTTCTTCTACCTGTTGCTTCCTACAGATCTTTAGGTATTCGTCCACCTCCTGTGTCTGACACGCACACACAGCTTTTCAAGGCACGATTCCTTCCTCTCGGGAATTGATCTTTAGGTAGTCGTCCACCTCCTGTGTCTGACACGCACACACAGCTTTTCAAGGCACGATTCCTTCCTCTCGGGAATTGATCTTTAGGTAGTCGTCCACCTCCTGTGTCTGACACGCACACACAGCTTTTCAAGGCACGATTCCCCCCTCTCGGGAATCATACCCTGACTTTGAAAGTGCAGACACATAGGAGGACACCATGAATCAAACCCTCACGTGATACCTCAAACGAGGTCCTACTCTCCCGAACAACTTGTTGTCTGAGGTCAGTACAAAGCCAAAACTCTCTCCTTCACCGTAATGATCAATCCATGGTCATTTTTGCGTGTGTAATGTCAACTTTGTGCTTATTTTACTTCAGTCACTGCAGGTTAGGAAGAGTGACTGCAGGTTAGGAAGACCCATGAAAGCGACTTGGAGTTGGATGGTTGTGGCGGTCCGCCTCTTTTCCTTCTTCTTCTTTGTAGCATTGCGCTTCAGCGCCGCCGCAGGGCCCGCTGCATTTGTCTTACGTCGTCATTTCCTTCTACTTGAGCCATCCCCTGCCATGGCATCGATCTCGTTGAATTTTTTTTTGATGACAACCCTCCACCTCTTCTTTGGGCTCCCCATGGTCGCCGACCCGAGGCTTCGACCTCTGAGGTCCTATTTACTGAGTGGTCCCCTGGCCTTTTCTGTACGTGATCGCACCATCGAGGAAGTTGCTCAATCGCCTTCAGATGGGAGCCGTCTGCATGACTGCTCATCCGCCTTTATCTCTGAGATGTTCCAACCGCATGTCCATACCAGCTTCCTCACGCTATAGAGTCCGAATGCCATTTGTGGCTTTTGGTTATGAGCCATTACACGCTCCAGTACAGCACTGCGGGCGTTACCACGGATTACAACACGTCCTGAAGCACCGCAGATCGCAGAGGAGTTCAGAAGCCTGTCTTCATTTCATTCATACCATTCGAGATTCATTTATTCGAGACTTCACTGCCGGATCCGCAGCACTTACAGCATATGAACCGCTCCCCAGACACCGGGATTCCTAGATCTTTCCAATACTTTCGTCTCGGAAATCCACTATTATCCCTGTACCTCAAACATAGGATACCTGCTATCAAGGCATTGTCATCAGTGTGAAGGATGGTCACCAGTGGTCCCTCTATAGGACCGTTCACCTTGACATCTAGAGGAAGTAGAAAGAGGAGCCGACTCAGGGCTGCGCTCTGGCGCACCCCCACCGGGATGTCCACTTCACTGGTCAGCCAATGTGGAGTGGGTAAGGCTGCTTTAGCCCCATTACATATTCCGCGTGAAAGAGATAAGGCATTCTGGCATACCCCCTTCTCGAATAATCTTCAAAACTGAGCATGAAGATGGCATCCATCGTCTACCTGGCCATACAGCCAAACGGATGTCGAGAGACTGAAACTAGTTCCTCGAGCTACAAGTCGACCAATAGCTCGTACAGCCTCACGGTACACGTTGTCGATTCGATTCCTCCGTGAATGAAGCATTCTATTCCTCCTCTCAGTTTGAGTATAAGAGTGATGGCTCTGACCCTCCAGGCACTAGAGATCTTTTCTGAAGTCGTGACATCTCGAGCCACATTGAAGAATCGGTAAGCCATATTTTTCTGTAAACTCCATATGTCCCCATACCTCGACCCCACATCTAAAGCGGGATAAGGGAATAGAAGCCTTCGTCTATTTCAGTGGGCTTGCAAGCTCGCCGCCTTCTCTCGAATTCAAATGCTTTCCTCAAAATGTAGCTGTTGGATGCCTTCGGTGGCTCGATGCCGCGCTCTAGCAAGCCGGAAAGTGAAGTTATCGGTGTTTTTACGTTCAGCTTCTTGTACAGGCATCCACCTTCATGTTCGTCACTTTTTCTTTACAACCTTGGCAAGCCTTCTGCAATTTTTGCGGATGACAAGGTCTCTCGGTTTCTGCGTTTTCTGCCGCGTTTGTATGCCTTCGTCTTCTACCTTAGCACCCGTTAAGACTCCTCATTCCAGCACCATGCTGCTTTCTCAATTCTAAGCAACCCAAGTCCCGGCTGAAGATTCTTTGGCGCATCGTAGACCTAGAACGACTCGCTTCGCGTCCATGTGCTGAATCGGATCCCCTGTAGTACCTTTCTCCTAAGGAATCGTTCATGAAAATTTGAGTTTTTCTTCCCACATCCAAGTTATGTTGTATATATCCATATCCTTTCTGAAAAGTTTCACGCGAAAAAATCAAAACACGGCAGATACATCTCCTTGAAGTCTCTACATGTTCGGGCAGTGGGTGAGGAATTGAAAAATTTAAAAAGGGCCGGGAGGGCTTTGATAAGCGACGGTCACGTGATCGTGACGCAATAAGAGAAGCATATCAAATCGTGCGCGAAACACTGGACTGCTCTTCCACCCGCCGACTACTGCTGGAAGGTTGTCGTCGAGAAGTCCAATGAACTGCTGTTATTTCAGACTTTCGACTTTTGTGCTAGAACAGAGGAACTCTTGGTTCTTTCTGTGTTTCTGTTCAAGCACGAATCTAGCATGGTGGTTCCGAGTCCGATTCATACTCCTGTTTTCTTAAAGAGCTTTATGGCCATGACCGTTGGAAGTAGTCTGTGCTGAGCGGCCAGACTTATGGAAACAAGGTCGTTTCCCGTTCGCCATCCACTGCTGTAGGTGTTGACACCTTTTGAGTCTTTCTTTTCGCAAAGAACGTACTTCAGATTGCTAGGTCATGAGTCATAAGCTGTTGCCTGGTCGAAATCCTCTCTCCTTCAGTTATCCATTCTACCTCCATGTACCCTTCCGGACCTCTTCTGCCACTCCCAACGTAACCATTTGAATCACCTGTCAGTGGACGGATTGATCTGTGGCTTCACCTAGTCTTAAAAGAAAATTTCCAACTTCCCATGAAGCTTTGAAATGGGACCCAGATGGATCGATAGAGCTCCGAATACTGATTGTAACTGTGAAAACCAAAATTGCAAAATGCCATTCTGAAGCGAGTTAAGAGGGGTCAAAGTTTGCCTGTGGTATCTCATTGGCGAGGCATTTTGCCATCAGCACGGCCGTTGGAGAGCCAGCAGCGACCACCCTGGCTAACTGGTAGTGTTCCGGATCTGCAGTATGGAGATTGTGAGTTTGCTCCCGCCGGTGCAGGTTTCTTCCATTTTGTGTTTCACTGTCGGTGGTTTTGTTCCACTTCTGAACTGGCACCTATCGCACCCATCATTTACTCAGCCACTATATTTATAACTACTAATTTACTCACAAGGGATGGATACCAAGTCGAAGAGACTCCCATATCACAAGAATTAGGCGTTGCTGCGTAAAGAGATTATGACATTCGCGCACAGGAGGTCGAATTACCACTCTAAGCAAATTTCCAGCCAAATCCAGCTTTTGGTTCAACTTCGGAAAATTAAGGGTGGCCAAGGGGTAAAGTGGTATTTTTGAATTTTCTTCCACAAAAAATCCTGCAACCTGAAAAGGATAACTTACACATACCTGTTACACTTGCTCATCGCATAAACGTACGTAACAAGCGTCAAATAAGAGCATTCCCTCGGCAAGGGTCAACGACTTTTCCTTCGTACAATGTGTTGCCACCCGACAGCCTGTGAATTTTTCCGAAATTTGGTCAAATTCTCGAATTGTCTGAAAACTTGTCCGTTGGGGTAATTTGACTCCCTGAACACGAAAATCACATTGGTTTTGCACGAGAACGATTGGCTCAGAACGTTATGGCCTTCCGAACATACCATGTAATAGCATTACCGGTTGGGCTGGCGCACACTACTGCGTGTCACACATTAAAGCATGCAAAATGAGCTTGATCGATATCGATCGATCAGTATCATCATTCGAACGGTTTACAGAAACAGGGAATTCGCAATAACGGAAAATGGAAACGAAGTTCCTCCCGTCAATCCCGTCCTTCCTCACCAATCGACATCGATCAAGCTCATTTTGCATGCTTCCATATGCGACGCGCAGTGTGCGCAAGCCCAACCGGTATCTGAAATTCAGGGTCCCAGCTTTGCTGCGACGCGAAATATGAAGTTCCCGCCATTCGCCTTTCGAGGCTCCTGATCAGCCCTTATCACTTGTTATCACTTCCGTTCCCTCACCATTGATCCTTACCACCCCCCATTTCACTTTCAAAATTCAGGGTTCCAGCTCTACTGCGACGCGAGATATGAATTTCATGACAGACAGACGGACGGACATACACACACAGACAGACATAGTTAGCCGACTTTATCTAGTATACCAGTTGGGCTATCGCACAGTACTGCGCGAATAACACAATAGAATTTTTACTGAGGGAATGGTCGATGTTGACTCTTCGCTGAGCATCTACTTTCTACATATAGGTTATAGATATTAACGGATATCGAAGATATTACTGCTGAGGAAGGTCACCTTCTCTCAGAGGTCCAGATGTTTTATCGGTCGGTATCTTTTGTTACAATGACAGCGACGATCAATGTGTGGGAATGCCATGGGTAAATCCACTAATCAATTAACCCTTCTGCTAAAAGTATTCACTATTGGGAGTTTGTATAGTTTAGCGATCAACAGTTTTGGATTCAACTGCATCAACTGGTAACAATTTGTCTATTTGCTGAGCATCTATTTCCTACATATTGGTGGTAGATCCATATGAGTTATCGATGCTTATCGTTTTTGTAAACATGCACCACTATTTGGGGTTTTACATTGTCTCGCGGTCGATGCCCAGTATTGTTGCTGGCATCTCATGAAAGAATGAATCGCTTGCTTTGCTACTGTGAATCGATCGTGTCTTGATCATCCATGTAGATCGCAGTATTGAAAGACATGCACCATTATTTGGAATCCAGACAATTCAGCAGTCGATACATCGGCAACTGATATCAGAACAGAATGTGTTAAAACACGTGTGTAGAACATAAAATATGTGTTACCAGCTGGCGGGCGCACACTACTGCGCGCGATTCATGACGATGTCGTACAAAATGGGATTGATCGGCACGACCACAGTTGTGCTTGGAGTTGAATGGAACTTTCCTGCGCTTCCAGCTGAGCTATTTGTTTAGATAAAAGCAGAGAAGACTGCGTGATTAGAAAGCATTTCGGTGTTATTATACTTCAGTCGCTTTGCATCGAACCCGTTTTGCCCGTTATCGACACGAATCGCGCTCAGTAGTGTGCGCGAGCCAACTGGTTTAGGTCATCATTGGGAGTTTGGACAGCTCAGACGTTGATAGTTTTGTATTCGATTGCATCGATTGATAAGAATTTGTTCACTTGCTGAGCATTTAATTCGTGCACATTGATGGTAGATCCATATCCCGATTATCGACGTTTATCGTTTTCGTGAACATATTTCACTATTTGGCATTTTACATGGTCTAGCGGTCGATACCCAGTGTTGCTGCCATTATCACATTAGAAATGAATCCGAGTGAAACGTTCGCTTTGCTACAAATATAGTTTGTATCATGATTATCAATGTAGATCGCAGTATCAAAAGAGATACGCCATTTTTTGGAACGCTAGGCAATTCAACGGTCGATAGATCGGTCAGTGATATCAGAACGTAAACAAAATATGTTCACCCAATGGCACTGAGCATCAGACGCTTTTGCTTAAGGGTCGTATAGTAGTTTCAAGCGATGTGAAGGATTTCATCCCTTCCCATTCCTTACGGTTCTTATCAGCCACCGTAAGCCATTATCACTGAGGCCCCTGTACCCAACAATACCAATGAGATCCCTGTACCCTACAATACCTGCGAATGTAAACATTTTACTGTTAGCCGCAAAAGCGCACCGGCTTTAGTGAATTCTTCTCACGTTCCTAATCCAATCTTATCAACCGTTATCTTGGATCACCCACTATTAATGTCCCCATCTTACCCCGCAAAACACCTGTGAGTATGAACGCTCCGGGACCAATGCAAAAAGCGAAACGAATTCGACGACTCTAGCCTTTTCACGCTCCATATCAAACTTTATCAACCATTATCAGTTTGGTTCACCCACTATTAATGTCCTCATCCTACCCCGCAAAACACCTGTGAGTATGAACGCTCCGGGACCAATGCGAAAAGCGAAACGGATTCGACGTCTCTCGCCTTTCTAGATTGACGACTCTAGCCTTTTCACGCTCCTTATCGAACCTTATCAACCGTTATCAATGCGGGTCACCCACCATTAATGTCCCCGTCCTACCCCGTAAAACACCTGTGAGTATGAACGCTCTGGGACCATTGCGAAAATCAAAACGGATTCGACGACTTTAGCCTTTTTAAGCTCCTTATCGAATCTTATCAACCGTTATCAATGCAGGTCACCCACCATTAATGTCTCTGTCCCACCCCGCACAATACCTATGAGTGTTAGCGCTCTTGGATCAACGCAAAAGGCGAAACGGATTTGGCGACATTTGCCTTCCGAGGCTCCTTATCAGCCCCTATCAGCTGCTATCACTTTCGGTCCACCACCGCTGAGGTTCCCTTGGCACCCCCTATATCACCTGTAAAATTCAGCTTCCCAGCTTTGCTGCGACTGCTGATATGAATTTCGTTACACACAGACGGACACACACAAACACACACAGACATACTAAGCGAATTATATATAGTAGGATGTTCATCTGCACCATTATTTGGAACGTTGGGCAATTCAGCGGTCGATACATCGGCAGCATATATCATAATATAAACAAAATATGCCCACCCAATGGTATTGAGCATCAGACGCATTCACTACATATAGCAGTCGTATAGTAGTGGTAAGCGGTGTAGATTTTATCCCTTCCCTAGTTCCCGATGGCTCTTATAAGCCCCTGTAAGCGTAATCAGTTTTGAGAAGTCACCATTAAGGTGCCCGTACCCTGTAATACCTGAACGGATTTGGCGACTTCAGCCTTTTGAGCTCCTTATCAAATCTATCAACCGTTATCAGTTTGGATGACCCACCATTGATGTGCTCGTCCCACCCCTGAAAACACCTAAGTGTTAGCGCTCTTGGATCAACGCGAAAGGCGAATCAGATTGACATTTGCCTTCCGAACTCCTTATCAGCCCTTATCAACTGCTTTCACTTTCGGTCCACCTTCACCGTGGTTCCCTTGGCACCCCTATATTCCTTGTAAAGTTCAGCATCCGAGCTTTGCTGCTACGCGAGATATGAACTTCGTGACAGCAAACGGACACAAGGACAAACACACAGACAGACAGACATACTAAGCGGATTATATATAGTAGGATTGCATATGTCTCTGATACGATGTTACAAAATATGAACTATTTGTTATAATACTATCGCTGCGTAATACTATAAATATTATTCGCACATTGCAGATGTTGGCTGATCGTACGTGTTTTCGAGATAAAAATTCTTCCCTTGCAATTGACGAGGATTCAAGCAAAGACTTCTTTTTGATGAGTGGTGAGCATTTTCACAATGGCTGCGCCTGATATGAATAAGATATGTGCGGTATGAGCCAAAGGATCTCTAACTATTACATCGACACTTCCTGTCTTGTAGGATGTGGCTGCCTTCAGCTGCTTTGCCTAACGGCTATAACCAGTTCGTGTACGGCTCGCACGTGAGCCCACCGCTTTCTTTCTCGAGCCGGAAGAAGGTGTTAGGCGTGCGAATAACTAACACTCAGAATCAGTTTCTATGGTTGAATTTGCGTGACGTTTGCTCTTATTCAATGATATTATCAATACACGCAGTGGTCCCCTTTACCTTGCCAAGATGAAAGTAAACTGTTGGTTACAATTTTTATGCCAACGAGATTATTAGATGGAACTTTTCCTTGACGGCCTTACGTTTCGACCAGATCGCATTCCTCAAAGGTCTAAACGTGGCTCGAGATTCAAAATTTTGTCCATTATACCACCAAACGCCTCATACCTTTAACGGTTCCGATGTAAAATTGGGAAAACAGCTGAAGAAACCCCGGAAGAGAGAAAAGAAGGCACCCAGTCCACTACCGCGAGAGCGGAACGCCGCCACTCCGTGTCAGTTATTGTCGGCGAATGAGAGATGCCATGCTGTCCTTATACATATAGTATAGTAGGGACATGCACTTCTGCCCCTTACATCAGTAGCTCGCAATGTGGTGCAAATAGCAAGAGATCATTCGTAACGGATAAGTACTCATTTCGGTTGTTTATACTTGGATTTCTTGCTGAAATCCAAAACGCTTCGAGCACTTTTCTGGTAGAAATCTCACTCTGGTAACCAAAATTCTGCACTCCACATCAAAGTCGTTTCCGCTATGCTCCTTGGTCATATGCTTTTCCAGAGGTGTTCTTATAATACCTCGTCTTTTGCCAGCAAGATTTTCTTGAATACGTATTACTGGTCTTCTTTCAGTTTCTCCAATGTACACCCTAACACATCTGACATTCAATTTCATGGATTACACCGATTTTGGCGCAATCCCAATTGTACCATACGGGCATGTAACAAAATTCTGTGATCTGCAATGCTTATCGTAAAGCCTGTTTCACACGAGTTGGCTTTTGATATTGCCATTAGGGACACGCATTAAGATAAGATCATCGTCCAGCTGTACTCGAACAAGGCATCTTCGAAATGCAGCAGTTACTCTCTCAGAGATAAAAGGTATGCATAGGCGAACCTACATATTCAGACGTGGTACGTTACGGCGCTCAGTGCGTTTTCTTCCACGATGTTTCTTCCACGATGTTCTGGTACAACATAGCCGTTCGATGCAGCTATGTCAGAAGCTAGACGTATAGATTTTTGTCGCTCTGTCGGATCTGTGCATGCATTAGCAGCCGTCTTAACAACCGCATGCTTCACAGAAGTGGGATGTGTAGATGTGGCGTCAATCAAAATTTTCTTGGAGCTAGCTTTCCTGTACTACCTCTGAGTATGCCAGCGGGAACTTTCCCTGCGTGCTCAAGTAGGGAAGCCAGCCATGACGTGCTACCTCTCTTGAAGCTTGATGTACTGCGACTGATGGTTCATTGGGTGAAAACACTTATCCTTTACGGCTGTGTTATCGGTTGGTTACCTTGGCTTTAGAAGGTACCTACCGTGCCTACCACCAACACTGACATATTTAGTTTTCATTTGTTTCATTGAAAATGTTGCTGCTCACTTGCCTGCGATATGTTGTACGTGTAACGTTCTTGAATTTTAGTTCCTTCTATTTTTGCCTGTTACGTTGGATTTGGGTATGCGATCTACGCCTTACTCGGGTACACTCTTGCGAGTGTATTTCACATAAATAAATGAATAAGTCTAGCACCTATCACTTTTAACGATCCCATAAAAAGAGAAGCATTAAATCTCCAAAAAGCGTAACTTCCTATCGCGGTTCATTTGTGCTCCTTTCAGTGTTCACATCAAAGACAAAGTTCTGGTTAGGTCTGCAAAACAACGGTAATCAATGGACGTGGCCAGGAGGCTACTCAGTAAGTTTTATCAGCAAGTTGTAAACCAGTCGTTCTCCAAAAGTTAAAAACGACCATGTCGATCTTGCTCCTCCCTATAAAAGTATGGTTGTGGCGTGTCATGACACTTGACACAACACCAAGGCGCCACATACGGACATTTACTCCACCATACGTAAAAAATCAGTTTGAATGAGGCCTTTGTTACACATCACCAAGCTTTTTGATTTAAACTAATTTCTCAATTCATATGTAATTTTTAATATGTATTAAGGTCGGCTTCACAAATTGGGGTCCGGGTCAACCGAATTATAGTGCAGGCAATTGCGTCTACATGCAACAATATTCTGGATTCAAGTATGCTTTCTATTTCTCTGGCACTATCATTTATGCTATAACAAATCAAAACTTCCAAATAAATTTCGTCTCCTACAAAACGGTTTCACAAAGCGAGGGCGGTGTACAGTTGGCGCAGTTTCCAGAAGCGTAGTGCAGGGACCGATCCTAGATCAGTACCCGTTCACACAACCAAATACTTCACCATCCACTTGAAAGCGATAGAAAATCGTCTATAAAGTGAAATGGTGGCCAATGAAGCACCCGTTCGAATTTCAAGGAAAATTCGACTGCTCAGTGCGTTTATGCTTTGCGTATTATGGCCGGGCCAATTGCATCCCTCCCGTCCAGCCTAGCTTTACATAAGTGGTGTGATGTTCTCAGTGCACACTATCTCATTTTCTTAACCTACAGGGGCAGCAATGCAGTGTCAGACCTCGTATTACGGCGATTTCGCATGCGTCCGTCACCGCACGACCTTGGAATCGTATGCCAAAAGTGAAATAGCAGAATGTCTGACATCTGCCATCTGTAAACTGCACCTTCACGTCATCGCTGCGTTTAGGAAGAGTATCGGCACAGAAATCCAAATAAGTACAAAATTACTCGTAATAGTATGCAACTGTATTCACTTCCATGGTCACTTTTCAAAACTCTGGTTAGAGATAAATGAGAGAAATGGTAAAAGCAAATAAGCAAAAAGGAACACCATAAAAAGCTAAAGAATTAAGGTTTCTCAAAAACAATAAATCTAATAACGAACACTAAGTTCTAATTTGAAGAATTTGGAAATACTACTTACTTTAGATCGGGATGGTTCAGTGACGATTGTGGAAACGATCACAATTATATTTGTCAATCGAAGCCATGCGATTCTACCAACTACTGTTCAGCCGGATAGAGAAAAGCTAAAATCGTAATTAATGGAAATAAAATTTTGAGCCTATTGTTCGAAACGAATGCGATTGAAAAGTATACGTATCGTTAAAAAAGCATCAAATATCACATTGAGTCCGACTACACGACGTGCACAGCTGATTTAGCCATATGGCTGCCTCTCGTCAACTTCTATTTAACGCATATGCGGTAATAAGAGTCTCGATCAAACGGATTACGTATCCTTCAAGCAAACAAAGGTGTACTATGGTTGGGGGGAGACTCATTGTCACACTGAAGTCCCTCACTCGAAACCGTTCTACATATAATCATGAAAGTGTATACTCGAGAGTATATTTTTACTTAAGGGAGAAGCGGCATCCCCCTAAACTAAGGCTTAGGCTAAAAACCCAGGCACAATTAGCGCCGGATCCCGAGCTCAGTGGAGTGCCCCCCCCCCCAACTATGTTTCAATTTTTGAAGGCACTGAACGGGAGGGCGGGGAGGGGAGAGGGGAGGCAATGGAAGAAGTAGAAATGGGAAGATTGTTCTATGCAACCGAACATTCGAGCGCAGAAGAGCTGACTTGTTGCGACACTCGCATTGGAAAACCCGCGCCTTACGATCATTTCCGGGATCATGTCGCGCGCTTCACTGTGATGCCGACTTGCTGTGATGGCGGGGCAACATTTGCGGCTGTTTGACATAGTCCTCACTCTTTGCATGTACAGCGACAAGTGAAGCAGAGGGGCGAAAGCGAAGCAGCGAGTGTGGGTTTTTATTTCTCACGATTTCGGTCGTTCCATTCAGTTTTTCCTCTGCTGCTGCGCTACATAGCGCCTCAGCTCTCATATTCCACTACCGATCAAAATTACCCATTTACGTATCTTGCGGAGGATCTTGAGATGAGCTTACAACAATTGTTCAAATATTGGCAAAAACAATCAAGTGAAACTAGAGAGAAGCAACAAAGAAATTTTTGAAAAAAAGACTGTTTAGGCACTGAGCAATGGAAGATCTTCGTGTAGAGCTGAATAGCTATCTCACAACCCCATAGGAAGTTAGAAAACGATGGAGAGGGGCTTTCGTCCTTCTTCGTGATGCAATCCTTACTGTGATGGAACGATTGGACAAATTTCATTCTAAAAGTCCAGTGAACATAGGCAGGAGGCTCTCAGTGGGAAGAATGGAAACCAGGGAAAAGAGAAAAAGTCGAATTAGATAGAAACCAGTTATTTCCCCAAGGTTGTGGACATGAGCACAGATGGATTACAAGTTCACTTGGGGATCCTCCGATTCTTTAAAGGCACAAACAAAAATTGCATTACGCTGATGACTGTTCATGCCCACTTTTTTTCGCTGAATTTATTTCGAGAATAGTTTCATGCTCTGCGATTGCTCTTTTTTATCCTTCTATTATATAAACCAGTAAGTTTATGTGTCTGTTTGTCGGTATGTCGGTATGTAAGTATGTGAGTATGCCTGTCCGTCCGTTAATGATTGACTGTGATAAGGGAGTCGAAGGAGAAAAAGCAATCACTTACGGAGATGAGCAACTAAATGGTTAGTAGTATCACTTTTTGGTTGTGAAGGCGGTTAATTACGTGATTGGTTAATAACGCTAAAAAACGCAGCAATGAAAACAGTAAACAAGCGCATAAAAACCGTGGAGATTCAAAAACACTTTTACGAAAGATAAGAACGGTCAAAAAGGAAAAGAAAGGAAGATGAAGAAGATGATCCGTCGACTTCACCACCATCAAAAGAAGAGCGGTTAAGTCACAACTTATAAACACAGCAAATCACAAAAAGCATCGCAAAGTATGAAAGCAGTTCTCTCTTCTCAATTTTGCGGTCGTGTAGATTATAGCAAAGTTTGCTGCAGAAACTTCGGCTCCTCCGAACTCAATTTTTGCCATGTTTAAAAGGTTGCGTTGATGACAAGATCTTTGAAGAGCACATACCGTCCTTTGAACAGGGTTAGGTGGCAGTAATTCACGGGTGGATGGCTATTGGTACAACCGGGTGTGCACCTTCCGTCCATAAGGTAAAGCTGCACGACAATGACCACTCAACCGCCGATACAGAGGCGGTTGAGTATCTCATATTCAACCGCCTCTTTATCGACGCGTACGTCACCACTAACAGCCGACATAGCAAACAAAGACTGAGAAAATTTCTAAAAGTTCCCACATGTGCCAACTGCAAACTCATATACATATTCGCGTACACACGCGTACACAGGATTCATCACTTGAACAGGAGGAAGATTTTATTCTCACGTGAATAACAGTTGATGAAATACTTGATACGGACGTTGAAGGAGTCGCCCACAAAAACATGCAAAAATGATAACTTCTCAAAAGCGATACGAGAAATAGCAGCAAAAATGTCGCGTACAAAAGCACCGAAAAAGGTGATTTGGTTAAGAACAGCACCAAGCACTAGTTACCATAAACAAGTAGACAAACAGTAAATAAGGAAGAAATCCTCGGTCAGACAGACCCCTCAAGTCACGATAAACAACAAGGTAATACATAAAATATTGAGACATCGTGCGAAAATTTAAATTGTGCTACAACTCACGACGAAGTGATGGATGAAGCTCCCGAAAAGGACCTCCGTAATCAAGGTGTAGAGGCATATCTACCTCGTAATAGGGAGCATCATATGTATAGCTAGGCCCCGCAGCACCTGCAATAGGATAGCACTGCGCAGGTCCTACGTAAAGACCATGCCCATACTGTTGCTCGTATGGGACATACTTTGACTCTCGGACACTTTCACCGCAAGCCCATGAAGGGCGCTCAAAACGATGATTTTGATAGGATAGATAGTTATAGTGGTCATATAAATGTGGATCATAGTGCTGCAAACTGCGAGAACCTTGTGTAAGACGGTGGTACGTATGATCTCTTAGCTCATCAATCGGCTCACTTTTAGTGATACTTGGTAACTGGCCCACGATAACTTGATCGAAACTGCCGTTATCCCAACCAGTAACGTCGTGCTCGGGATAGTACCTTTCCCAACCAGGAGAAACTCGTCCAGACGGTTCATCACGTGGTGGAGGACTCTGAATGAAAACAGCATACACAAATCAATCTAGAAGAAACGTACTCCTGCAAACACATGCCATCTGTTACTGACCAGGTGGGTAAAATAATTCACAAAATACACCATTCAGAAGTTACGCAAAATCGACTCGATCTTTGCTTGTTAACAGTGACTTTAGATGAGCCCGTTTTGCACTCTCCGTGTGATGCGCGCAATATTGTGCGCCAGCAAAGCTGCTATATAAGGAGTTTCGGTTTGAAAAGAAACCGCGGATGCCGTGACTATCAAACAGTTATGGGTGCTACTGGGGTTAGGGGGCCACGCCGCGAAAGCATCGGTCGCGCCCACTTTCTGCTCGTCCGTGCTCTATGACCGAGACAGTGTACCTTGACGCGTACCACTGCGGTGCTCATATGGCGAAGCGAACGCGGTGTTACGTGCCCATGGGGTGTGTTGCAAGTGTTCCGATTTCTAGAGGTCAGCACCGAACTGGGCCACCGCCCTTCGCGAATTGTCCGAATGGTGGCGTGTCCTGCCGTCTGGGCTCTCCCAGATTTGCCTAAGCCTTTTTAGGGGAGAAGCTTTGGCAGAGTTATTTACCTGTCTTTACCTGATTGCAATTCATCGCGCAACCTGACCTGACCTCACCAATCGGAACACTTGCACTCCACCCCGTGCCCATGGACACTTTCTCGGTGAGAGCGCAGACGAGCAGAGAATGGGCGCGGCCAATGCCTTCGTGGCGTGGCCCCCCTCACCCCAGTAGCACCTAGTTATGTAATATCTGCACATATACTCACTCTTTGCTAATGTCGAAGAAAATAAAACTAACTAAACACCTATTACTGTCTTTAAGTTGTGTCATTACCAATCGCACACATAGTGATATGTAAAGATGTCATTTCGCTAGCGTTCGGTGTGAGCGTTTTGCACTACACCAACGTGTTGCACGCAATAATATATGCGCGAATGATGTTACTACAAGTCCATGGTAATGGTCTATGGGAACAGTGATTTCCAGGATATGGAACGAGGATTCGGCCATCTGACCCAGTTCGAGTGTTTTGGCCTGCACCTATGGAAACAGTGTGTGACGTGATTTGCGGCGAAAGCATGCTTTAGATACCTAACAAAGGAAAATTGACCGACATACCCAGCGGCCGTGCTTCTCTCACAGAGAAATGTGATGCGTACGACTGCCACACACCACGATTACGTGGCTTCGATGAAAGCCCACTGAAGGGGTGCATGGATGAACGCCCGTCACGAAATTTTGAGAACAAGAGGTTCCATTTCATGAGTTTTCGGCCATTCATCACTATTTTCACTACCGCGCTATTCAGTTAGGCTGCGTTCATACTTTGCGGCGGTAGGGCGTGGCTGCGTTCGCAGGCAGCGGGGCAGAGTGGCACGATGGAGGTGCACGACCAACGCAGGCAACGAGGCAGGAGCACAGGCGGAGACGCAGAGGCACGCAGCCCGCCCCCGCCGACACTGCAAAGTATGAATGCGGCCTTACTATTAGCAACTTTATTTTCGTCTCGACCACATTATTTCTTCAGCCAGCTTCAATAATCACTAGGAAAACTACAGGTTAGGAAAAGTGCATCATACATAGGGTTCCTGCAACTAATCTAGTAGAGCGTTCCCCCATTTTCGATGTCCCTGTAGAAGACACCGACAGGGAATATTGTGAAATACGAAAGTAGGGCTGCTCACAATCAGCAGTGCCAAAGAGTGAAACAGCGAAATAAAGTGGAGATAAGCCCAAGGAATAGGATCCCGAGAACACCCTTCTCCCGCGCAACGCTGCGTCACTAGCCGGAGGCATACTGCGGATGGACGAAAGGCTAAGTCAGCCGGCCGCGCAGATTGTCCCGCCCTCCCGGCAACTGGCCCGGATCATGAACTGCAGAACGACACACCTTGCTGCGGAATCCTGATAAGACTCCAGTGTGCTTTTCGATGCGTTTCGCTACATAGCACCTCTTCTTAAAGGCAGTGTTTGGGGAAATTCGGCAGAAAAGTAAGAGGAATAGTGAATATGAAACTCCAGATGCCTAGTAACAGGACACTGAAGAAAAAACGGATGGAAGTGGTCAAAGACCGAGAAATAGGACCCTTCCCCACCGTTGATTCCCGACGTGGAGCCTTCCCGTGAAGAGGCGGGTGGTCCGAACGAGTTTTCCATTGAAGTGCTGCCATGCCCTAAACACGAAGAGATAATCGGAAATGAGGAAGCGCTTTCCTGGAGTGAGCTTCAAGCCAAACCTAAGAAAGC
This sequence comes from Trichostrongylus colubriformis, assembly GCA_963978905.1. Lineage (NCBI taxonomy): Eukaryota > Metazoa > Nematoda > Chromadorea > Rhabditida > Trichostrongylidae > Trichostrongylus > Trichostrongylus colubriformis. The sequence continues at coordinate 55,556,404 of OZ022259.1, read as the reverse complement.
GGGCCTGATACCTTCTATTCCCATCCCAGCCGATCCGATTGGTGAGGTCAGGCCAGGTTGCGCGAAGGATTACAGTCAGGTAAAGACAGGTAAATAATGCTGCCAAAGCTTCTCCCCTAAAAAGGCTTTGGCAAATCTGGGAGAGCCCAGACAGCAGGACACGCCACCATTCGGACAATTCGCGACGGAAGGTGACCCAGTTCGGTGCCGACCTCTAGAAATCGGAACACTTGCAACACAACCGTCGTTAGGGGGCGGACCAAGCCAAGTAAGGCGGCTGGAGCTGAAAAATCCGCCTCTGCCACAGCTCCGAGGCGCGCCTTTCGCGGGGGACTTCGCCGCAAGCAGGCTTTCCAGACGCGTAGTTTTCGAGTGGATGACTCCTCTTAGCGTCCTTATCACCCACGTTACCCCTAACACAGTCTTTAAGTGGAAGGTTCGTTCTCAGAGGACATGTACTCCTGGTTCTCAATTTCTCCTTACACCTGCCGATACTTTTAAATCATGATGCTGCCACTAAGATGACAAAAGGAATTTTCACTCATAGTATTAAATTGTCAGGAAAGTTCTTTCGTTTTTTTTAAACGTGTTTTTTCCCGTTTTTTCCCGCCAAGTTGCTTTCCAGTCATTCCATAAGTAGTGTCGTTTTTTTCAAGCAGAAATCTTTGCCATAAAATCACAAGTTTTTGCAGCATATCATATATCATTCGGAAGAAAATTTTCTGCTCTACAAAACGACATTTTCATTTCGAGTATGTTAGAACGGCGCCGACATTTAGGCTGGCGAAGAGGTTGATCCAGCAGACAAAAATTGGCCAGACCGGCAATCAATTAAAAACTATATTTTGCTTGAGGGAAACTAACCAACCATGTGTTCCGTATATAGCCCCGACCTCTCCTGCAAGTTCCACCAGTGGGTTGCTCAAAAAGTCACGTCGCTCTTTTACCACATTTAGTTTTTCCGCCACAACTCGGTGATTCTAGACAATTTCTTCGAACCAAGACAAGAAAATTTTTTCAACGAATAAGTTGAAAGAGTGGTGAAATGTTAAGAGCAGGTGATGGGTGGGAACAGGGAAATACCACTAACCGGATTCCTTGACATTCTCATAGAAAAAATAAATTGTGAAGAATGTCAACTGGACTCCTATCACATGGTATTAAAACTCAATCTGAATCGCAGCGAAAACAAACTAGAAAGATGTTTTCGATATAGCAGAAAAAGGCCTCCGAAGTGGTTCCTAAAACAACTCTAAGCAAGGAGTTTGAATGAAAAAATTTCATTTTGATTGAGTGTGGGTGCTTTTTAAAAAAAGATTTTAGAAAAAGAACGGCACGACTTCTCGATCAACTAAATATTGGAAATTGTAGAAGAGGTCAGGACTAAGTACGCGACACATGACTGGTTGATTTTTCCTAAGTGAAATATAGTGTTTCAGTTGATTGCCGGTTTGGCCAATTTTTGTCGGCTGGACCTTCCTATTCGCCAACCTGAATGTCGGCCCCATTCTAACAAACTCAGAAACTGAACATGTCATTTTTAGAGCAGGAAAACCTCTTTCAAATAATATGTGACATGCTGCAAAAACTTGTATTTTCTTAAGAAAAATTTGTGCTTGGAAAAAAACGACGTTACTTATGGAATGACCCAATATTACAAGTTCACACGCATTGGTATTATTGTCTTTCATCTCCTGAATAACCTTTTTCAGCAAAATAAATATATCAAAGGAGTACTTTCGGAGCCTTCTACTATATGATTTCAAATATGGCCTCTCAGCAACCTAATCCAGTTGTCATATGAACGTTGCATTTGGGGAAGGTTCAATGTCTGAACTTGTGACACAACTTTGTTTCAAACGCCTTTGAGAAAGCAACTACAATGTCACAAGTTCCAGAAGTTCTGTCCGGCAGGACGCCCATTGGAAGTCGACAACGAACGATTGCGGGTGCTGGCTCGCAACACTATACTAACAGTTGACCAACACCGTGAGGAGCTGGACAGACTGGCCGCGAAAATCACAGCAAAACGTCCAACCATGACACGATTCGTTTCCTGCACGTTAATGCTCGCCCACATATTCAAACAGTGACTCGCCCAAAAATTTTCGAGCTTAAATTAGAAGTGCTGCCCCATCCACCTTATAGCCCTGGTCTCGCTCCATCTGAATACCATCCTTTCCCTGTCTAACGACATTCAAAGAAAAACCTTCGATAATACATAGATGACATGGAACGGTGGTTGTGCAACTTCTCCAAATCAAAGCCAGATCAGTTCTACGCGGATGGCATAGCAGGTTTTCTGAGAGGTGGCGAAGAGTGGTAGAACAAGATGCTGATTACCTTTAAAATGAATTGCTTCAAAAAACGAAAGAACTTTCCCGACAACGTTTTCTAATTGTCTCTAGTCTTTGTGGAGACGTAGACTTCCATGAACTCTCCCAGAGGTTTATCGAGACATTCCAACAAGATGCAAAGACATACGCCAGACACTGCACGATCGAACAGTGGGTGTGCAATGCTAGAGCAGGATTTTGCATCGTGGCGGCGCAACACGCACGAACTTGGAGTGTCGCATGGGGTTGGATCTTGAAGCGATTCCGCGTTCTTCCCCCCCCCCCCCCCCCAAAAAAAGGAGCAGCACATACAAAGGCGTTCCTATATCAAGTTGCGGTGGAAAATCCTGTATTAAGAACACACACCTTTTGACAGACTGTGGTGAAAAAGGGCAGAAGAGACCAGCCGTGTCGATGACAGCATAGCAGTGTTTCTTCTTGATCGTATCATGGCAATATTCCTTTTCATTTCTACTCGACTCAGACCCAGCTTATTGTATTAGGTCGTAAGGAAAGTTTTGGCCGGTTTTTGCAAGTTCAACTTCGGGAGATCATAGCTCGACTCCAAACTTTTGGCAACATTATGTACCTACACATCTCAATTTGTTGAAGGGCTAATGATTTATATAGCGCGAAACGGAAAAAAGTCGGCTCCAAATTGCCATTCTTTCTGAACACACTGCTACTGAAGGAGCTGTTTAGATGTTTGGAGAAGTGGGGCTAAGTTAAGGCTAAATATGGTGAATATGATGCACAAGTAAAGGCTTCAGCCTGCAACTGCTTCAATCACCGGAAGAGAGTTCGTGAGAAAATGCGCTTGTGTATAGCTGCTCTAAAATGTCCCGCGGCACCCATTTTTTTTGGGTTTTTCCAAATCAAGGCTAGTTGAGGTGGGTAACCAAATTTGTGTGTTAAGGGCCGATACTTTTGGACATCCCCTGCAAGTATGGGCGGTCTTCGCTTTCTGCCGTTACCAGTTGGGCTATCGCACAGTACTGTGCGAACTATTCATTATTTATTCAACTCAGAGAACTGTGTAATGGGGGAACGATCGATGTTGACTTTTTGATGAGCATCCATATGAGTGGTAGATCCGCATGCCAGTTGTCGATGCTTATCGTTTTTGTAAACATGCACCACTATTTGGAGTTTTATAATGTCTCGCGGTCGATGCCCAGTGTTGTTGCTGGCACCACATGAAAGAATGAATCGCTTACTTCGCTATCACAAATAAAATCGTGTTCTAATCATCGCAGTATCGAAAGAAATGCACCATTATTGGAACGCTAGGCAATTCTGCGGTCGATGCATCGGCATCAGATATCGGAACATAATCAAAATATGTTCACCCAATGTTACTGAGCATCAAACGCATTTACTACAGCAGTCGTATAGTAATAGTAAGCAGTGTACCGGGTTTATCCCTTCTCCATATCCCAATGGCTCTCATCAGCTCCGTGAGCCTTTTTCAGTTTAAAAAGTCACTATAAGCTCCCTATACCCAGTAATATCTGAGTATGATCACTCCCCTGTTAGCTAGAAGAGCGAAACGGATTTGGCGACATTAGCCTCTTGACGCTCCTTATCGAATCTTACCAACCGTTATCAGTTTGGATCACCCAGCATTGCTGTGCCCGTCCCACCCCCTACAACACCTCTAAGTGTCACCTCTAAGCTCTAGGATCGACCGGAAAGTGAATCGGATTCGGCGACATTTGCCTTCCGAGGCTCCTTATCGGCTCTTATCAACCGTTATCAAATTGGATCACCCACCACTGATGTGCCCTTCCCACCCCCTACAACACCTCTGTGTGTCGGCGCTCTAAAATCGACCCGAAAGGCGAAACGTATTTGGCGACATTTACTTTCGAGGCTCCTTAGCCCTTATCAGCTGCTATCACTTTCGGTCCACCACCGTTGAGATCCCCTTACCACCCCCTATATCATATCTGAAATCCAGGATCCCATCTTTGCTGCGACGCGAGATATGAATTTCCGGTCAGACACACACACACTCACAAACAAACACACGCACACACACCAACAGACACACTTAACCGATTATATAAAGTAGGATAGTTAAAGCGATTTGATCAATTGGAAATTCGAGCGACTCATTCTTATTTCTGCACCTCTGAAACCGCGGACAAAGTGTTCCATCCAATGCTTTACCCCCTCCTCTTGCGCGTATCGCGCCCCTAGCAGCACCGTGTAATCGTGCTAAGACCCAACTACCGCGACGCCCATAGCTCGCACACACTACGTCGAACGCCGCTCGTCGTCGTGCGAAATCCTGACATACCGGTACACACCCATTCCCGGCAATTGTTAAGCAGTTCTTCTGTTAAAGCTCTTTGCAAATTCCCACTTATCAAACCGGCACTGGAATTTGTACAGAATGAAGAATGTTTTGAATACCGCGAAAGTATAGCCTCCACTAACGCGAGGCCTTCGGACGCCTATGAAAGCAAGCCAACAGCATAGTAATCGATTGCGATTGCAAAGACTTCTATCTCATATAGTTCACACACAGTAGACAGCTAAGCTAGGAATGCCAATAATTCCTCGACAAACGCTATTCTTAAAGTTACACGCGAATGAATAGGAAGTAAAGCTAGCTGGTAGAGGCACAGAGTTAGTTTACTTGAGAGTTAATCCATTTTGCACAAAAATACGGTATAAATAAAAGTAATAAAAGCAACAAAAATCGCACCTTTGTGGTAGGTTTGAACTCGACTACTTCAACACAACCACCTCGCAAATGACCATCAACCTAAAGGAGACAGAATCGACTTCCCGTATCTTGAGGCATTATTGCAAAACCAAAAAGAATAATTGGCGCTAAATACCCAGCGCAACCCCTGAAGTTCGCATTCTGCCATGGTTGAAGAAGTGATCATCAGCGAACATTCCGAATGGCTACATGGCTACTGGTACATGCATGCAACGGGAGTAGTTTGATGCGTAAAAAACGCCACAAGCGCTGGCGCCAATTTGTCAGATGCCTGTGGTAACAGCACGATGCGGTTCGCGTCACGCGAGTTTGGTATTCGTACTACGGACCAAACTGTCCCAGTGGACGGAATTCTAATCAAATAGGAATAAATAGGAATCCAATGAATCGCCTCTTCAACATCGAAATGGAAGGTGGTGGGGTTGCTATAGGCGAAAGGCAGAAAAACCTATAATGCGAAGTACATGCGGCCAATTGCAAATGAGCTCAGTGTTTCTCACTCACAATCAGGGCAAACAAGATCATATAGAAAGTGGGAGCACCAAATGGTCTGAATTATTCATGTCACAGGGCAAAGGCCACAGGCTGTCACAGGGTCACGGCCTAGATTCGTGTGTCCCAACCGTCACCCGAGATATGCCAGAGCACATGCACGCGGAAAAGTTGGACACAGCCACAAAATTGTAGGTCTGCAACTGAAAATCGCTTACATCAAATGTTTCGGGATTTAATGATAATCTGGAACTTCTCCACTGCAGGGATTGAAGATATAGACAAATTTCTTACCCAGCAAGGATAAGGCGGTGGAACAACTCGTCGCGGTGGCTCAAATGGAATGGCTGCAAATATTTCTCGGAAACTTGATGGCTTTTTCTCCTGAAATCGTTTTCAGAGAACCACTTCATTACATAAGGGAAACAATTACAACTACCAGCGTCCGAAACGTGGATAGTCTTACCGAGTTGTTGTGCAGCTTTGAAACCCCAGAACTTTCCCCTTTGGCAACCCAAAATTGAAATATTTGCAAGATTTACTGATTTGTGAATTCACAGTTCTCTGTCTCGTATCGCATCTATTAGAAAATTCTCCACACTATCTATAAAAGTCAAAAACTTGGATCGATGATGTGAGTCCTCGAAATTCTTCTCTTGCTTGCACTGCTCACTTTACGTCTCTCAGAATGTCCACTACACAGTATAAGTGCTCAAATGTGTCTAGGGTTAGCTCTTGTGATCCTTAATCACATGAATTTGCTCGTTTAATGAATAAATGAATAAGTAAATAACTACCTTTACGTACACTGCTGTCGCACTATGTCAATACTCGAATTCGTGGTTCTCACCACGATCTAATATTGATGATTAGGAGATACCTGACCCGTCCCGGCAACACGCTTGCTTTCCGCTGGGGACGTGCCCTTCGCCGCTGGGCTCTCCCAGATTTGCCTAAGCCTTTTCAGAGGAGGAGCTTTGGCGTCGCGTAATCTGCTGACCTCTCTGGTGTCTGACTTTGCGGCGGAAAGCATGTTGCAGGGAATGGCCAGCTATCTCCACAGGAATATTAAAGTGCGGTTGGGGTGACGTTTCACAAATGGAGCGCGTCACCAGAGTGCCGCCGCGATTGGCAGCGACACATGATTTTGACGTCGGCGCTGCGGGTGCCGGCGTCAAATTGCAGCCGTCGCCGCTAGTGACAGCGTCATTGCGCAAAGTATGAGCGCGGCGCACACGATGAAGAAGAGAGGGTCAATGTGACGCACATATTTCATTGCAAACATCACAGCGAAGTCAGATTCGTCATACTCTTTAGCAATCTTTCTAAAACTTTTGGGTACGGGTCATCTGAGGCATCGGTAACGATTTTCCAGCCTACATTACACTCGAACGTATTATATTATTTACCGCTTTCGGAAGTGGTGGTGGAACAGGGCGCTTTTCAGATGGACGCTTCGGCAGAGGTTTGTGATCATGTTGCGGTGTAGTGGAAGGCTTCGGATTCGTTGACGAGGAAGACATGACGCTCTGAAGAGGGTTAGTTTCGAAAATACGTTAAAATAGTGTATGTAATATATGTAAGCAATGGCCTTACATTTCCATACTTCTTCTACTTCGAATGAGGACTGCGAATTTGAGAAAGTATTGAAAGTAATAACTCATTATTATCAGCTACAGTATAAATACCTCGCCCTAGGACGCGCTAACAGCAGAACCATGTATTGACACCCATCCAACTACTTGCCAACCTTGACCCCTTCGTCCCTAAATTTTTCTTCTTTGAAGAATTGTCTTCCTGTTGCTTCTTACTTATGAGCTCGTGAATAACACTTAAACCACAACTTGGAGCTTTTTCAATTATAAAAGGATCAATAAGCTGTAAAATGGTCACTCACATGCTAGAAAGTATTAAAGAAGGACCTTCAGTAATAACTTTTGACGTATACAGTTTTATAAAACCTTATAAGGCATCAACCTCATATCACCCCATAACAACTTTTTAGCAATCGACAACTAATACCAGTCTGCAGGTTGCGTGCTTGCGATGCTAACAGTAATACAAGGGGTGCAAAACAAAATTAGGAAGGCTAAGGTCGTCTCAAGCGACCTGTAACAAAAAGCAGTGGACATATGCTGTTGCAAACTCATTATTATCAGCTACAGTATAAATACCTCGCCCTAGGACGCGCTAACAGCAGAACCATGTATTGACACCCATCCAACTACTTGCCAACCTTGACCCCTTCGTCCCTAAATTTTTCTTCTTTGAAGAATTGTCTTCCTGTTGCTTCTTACTTATGAGCTCGTGAATAACACTTAAACCACAACTTGGAGCTTTTTCAATTATAAAAGGATCAATAAGCTGTAAAATGGTCACTCACATGCTAGAAAGTATTAAAGAAGGACCTTCAGTAATAACTTTTGACGTATACAGTTTTATAAAACCTTATAAGGCATCAACCTCATATCACCCCATAACAACTTTTTAGCAATCGACAACTAATACCAGTCTGCAGGTTGCGTGCTTGCGATGCTAACAGTAATACAAGGGGTGCAAAACAAAATTAGGAAGGCTAAGGTCGTCTCAAGCGACCTGTAACAAAAAGCAGTGGACATATGCTGTTGCACCAGTGATGCAAACTTCCGAATTTGATGTAGCATTGCCACCGCAAGAGCCGATAGGGTTGAAGAAAGCAAGGTGGCACGTGTGGTGGTCATCAAAAATATTAGGTTGCACCAAAAGTCTTGTAGGATTTTTTTGGTTTGCTTTTTATTATTGTTTCTTCCAACAAACAATTAGGCAACAAGGTATCCTCCATTGTAATCGACAACACTCTGCCACCACATAGGTAGATCGTTGATTCCCTCCTCCCAGAACTCTGGGTTCTGATAGTCGAAGAAGCTGGCGATCGCCTTAGCAAGTAAGTCATAATTAACGAATTTTCTCTTGGCCAGAACGGTTTCCCGAGGATGGGAAAGGTGACAGTCAGAAAGGGCAATGTCTGGAGAGTATGACGGGTGGGGCACGGCATCCTAGCTGAGCTCTTGTAGCTTGGCCTGCGTACTCTTTTCGCAACGTGGGAGCGAGCGTCAGCAGGAAGGAGGATGATCGTGGACCTTTTCCGGTGTTTTTCTCGAATAGTGACGGCGAGCTGCTGGAGTGGCGGGTGTATACAGTAGCGGTGACTGTCTCGCCTTGTACCAGCATCTTGTGGGACAGCATTCCATCCGCGTCCCAAAAGTAGCACAGTCCTGAGCGTGGTATGTCTTCCATGTCAATCTCGCCGTTGCTGAACCTGATGAACCAGCGGCACACGGTCTCGTAGCTCACACATCTTGCCCAATGTAACGTTGATGAAGTCACAAGCTTCCATCGACTTGGTGCCGCGACACCACTCACAGGAAATGACACCGCGTGTTTGTTGAGTATCGACTACGGGCATTGTAGCTTTCTCCACGGAATCTGGCAAGTCAATTTATACCTTGCTCGACAGCTTAGAGAACGTTCTACCATATGCCTGAACCCCTAGATCTGTCTCGAAGTAAACAAGTCTTATTAATGTTTTTGGAAAAAAACCTACAAGACTTTTGGTACAACCTAAAACATAGGTGGAGATAGGTGAGACTATAAGGCAATTAAAGGTTATACTCCAGTCTGACCTTAGAAACACTTCAGCTTATTCGAACTAAATTTTTCAATAACAAAACTTTTTTTAATAAGAAAACAACGAAGAGTGAATAGCGTGGCATTGAAACGGGTACATATGACATCATACTCTATATATAAAGCAGAAGTTTGGTGTGTTTGTTTGTCTGTCTGTCTGTCTGTCTGTGTGTGTGTCTGTCTGTCTGTCTGTCCGCTCACCGCATAATATCTCGCGTCGCAGTAAAGCTGGGATCCTGAATTTTTAAGGTAATGTAGGGGTGTTAAGGGGACATCAACGGTGAGGGAACGGAAGTGATAGCAACTGATAAGGGCTGATAAGGAGCCCCGAAAGGCGAATGGCGGGAAATTCATATCTCGCGTCGCAGCAAAGCTGGGATCCTGAATTTTTAAGGTAATGTAGGGGTGGTAAGGGGACATTGATGATGAAGGAACGGAAGTGATAGCAACTGATAAGGGCTGATAAAGAGCCTCGAAAGGCGAATGGCGGCAAATTCATATCTCGCGTCGCAGCAAAGCTGGGATCCTGAATTTTTAAGGTAATGTAGGGGTGTTAAGGGGACATCAATGGTGAGGGAACGGAAGTGATAGCAACTGATAAGGGCTGATAAGGAGCCCCGAAAGGCGAATGGCGGGAAATTCATATCTCGCGTCGCAGCAAAGCTGGGATCCTGAATTTTTAAGGTAATGTAGGAGTGGTAAGGGGACATCAATGGTAGGGAACGGAGGTGATAGCAACTGATAAGGGCTGATAAGGAGCCTCGAAAGGCGAATGGCGACGCAGCTGTGTTGTGATGGGCCGGTAAGGAAAGGAGGCATTATCTAGGGATACACCGAGGGTACCCATGTCACTCCCACAGTCCAGCGTCAACCATTTACAACCTGTCTGCACCACATGCACCCCTATCTCATTGTTATGATGTCTCAACTGAACTGCTGTCTGGAAAGGTCGGGCATGTTAGAATTGGGTAGGTGCTGACCTAGGCGCACAGACCACATAAGAATTAAGCCTAGCTCCGCCCACTGTGAGCGGGGCTTGCGCGGAAACTGCCGGTGTTCAAGTTTAAGTCCACGCTCAGGTTCCAAAAATCAGGCAGGCTAGGAATGGACCTGTAGAGGTCGGGCAAGTTAGGGATGGGTTGGGTTAAGCCAAAATGTACGGAGCACATGAGAGGCAAGCTAAAACCAGAAGTTTGGTGTGTTTGTGTGTGTGTGTGTGCATGTGTCGGTTTTTTGTCACATAATCTACTCTCAACTCAATGGCAACGTGGAGAGGTCGGGCAAGTTGGGGATGGGTAGGGGTTGACCAAAGTGTGCGGAGCTCATTAAGGACTAAGCCTAGCTCCGCCCACCGTGAGCGGGGCTTGCGCAGAAATGGTTGAAAAAATCGGCTAAATCAAGGGTGGGCCTGTAGGGATCGGGCACGTTAAGACTCGGTAGGGCCTCATCTCAACTGTATCCTGGAGGGTCGCGCGAGTTAGGAGTGGGTAGGGGCTGACCTAAGCGTACAGAGCATGTAAGAACCAAGCCTAGCCCCGCCCACCATGGGCGGGTCTTGCGCCGAAATCGATGAATAAACGAATTCAGGTCCTCGCTCAGATGTTGGAAATCGGGCAAGTTAGGAAAGAGTCTGTTGAGGTCGCGCATGTAAGGACTGGGGAGGGACTGACCAAAGTAAAGGGAACACACAACAAGCAAATAAGGCACGGGCCTGTGGAGGTCGGGCAGGTTAGTATTGGGTAGGGACCAAGTGTACGGACCACAAGTTCTAAGCCTAACTCCGCCCACCATGGGGAGGGGGGCCTGCGCCGAAACCGATGAGTGTTCCAATTTAAGTCCTCGCCAGGGTTCGAAAATCGGGACGGTCAGGAATGGGACTGCTCAGGTCGTGCGACTAAGGAGTGGGTAGAGACTGACCAAATTGTAGGGAGCACACAAGGAGCAGAACGGGCCTGTAGAGGTAGGGCAAGTTAGGATAGCGTAGGGGCAAACACAAGTGTACGGAGCACATTAATTCTAAGCCTACCTCCGCCCATCATGGGCTGGGCTCGCGCCGAAATCGATGAATAAACGAATTAAGGTATTCGCTCAAGTGCTGAAAATCGGGCAAGTTAGGAAAGGGTCTGTTGATGTCGCGCATGTAAGGACTGGGGAGGGACTGAACAAAGTGAAGGGTGCACACAACAAACAAATAAGGCACGAGCCTGTGGAGGTCGGGCAGGTTAGGATTGGGTAGGGGTCATGTGTACGGAGCATATAAGTTTTAAGCTTAGCTCCGCCCACCATGGGCGGGGCCTGCGCCGAAACCGATGGGTACTCAAATTTAAAAACCCTCGCATGGGTTCCGAAAATCGGGAAGGTCAGGAATGGGCCTGCTCAGGTCGTGCGAGTAAGAGCTGGATGGGGACAGACCAAAATGTAGGGAGCACACAAGAAGCAAATTAGGTGCGGGTGTGTGGAGGTCGGGCAGGTTAGGATTGGGTTAGAGTCAACCCACCAAACTTATGTACTCTGAACACGTCAACCCCCTGTGTATAGAGTACATAAGTTCTAAGCCTAGCCCGGCCATAATTGCAATATTGGTACCACACTCACAAAGTGACTGTTTGTTCTTGGTTACCATTAGGGAGTGGTGTGTTATTACCAGGTGTATCTCTCGGCAATCAGTTAAGGGCAATGTTTCTTATAGAACTGATACATGCACGTCATCTCAAAACTTTTAATCCTCAAAAGTCGACTACTACGGAGCGCCTCAGCGCTCACAATGAGACACCTCCAACTGCTGCCGCTCCTTTTAGCGTGGCCGCCCCTCTGCGATTGTGCCTTACACACTTGGATCAACGATGGGAAGGGGGTCTTCTTTCTTGGATTTTTGACCGTTTCGATCCATCTTCCTTACTTTGGTACTACTAAGTGCTTCAATTCTATTTTTGTGTTCGGATCGAATCCTGCCTTTCTTTAAAGGGGTTTTGCCTTCAGTGGGGAAGGGGTTACAGATGGGTGTGGTGTCTCTTAGTTTCAACCAAAGCCGATGATCGTTGGAGGTTTGCTCACATTATATACATGCCGCATATATCCGTTCCCTGCTGCAATGTGCGCTCCCTATACACAGTGCCTATTCCTGCTGCAATGCGCGCGAAGCGCGCATGCGAAAGTCGGCTCGCCGCGCTAGCGGCGAGCCGAGAGTCGCTTCTCGCTACAAAGCAGAAAGCCCCAAAGCCACCCTGCCGGGGCGGCGAAGCCGCCCCTACGAGGATTGGCCGGCGAAGCCGGCCAATCCGAGTCCAGGAGGGTTGGCCGGCGTCAGCCGGCCAACCCGACTGGTCACTACTAAATATGTACTAACGTGCGCGTAATACCATAGGCGTCAGTAGGTTGGTCGGAATTGATTTTTTGTATGAACTTTACTAACAGATTATAAGTCGCTCAGCCCACTATGGCTGTTTCTCCGCTCACTTTGATTGTTCTTAAAATAGCTTGGACATTGGTCGTTCTACCGATTTTTTGGTGGTCTCAAGGCTAGGTTATGACCTAGTTTAGAGGTTTTGTTGTAAGGACTGCCCACTTGAGGTGCGCTCCACCCACTGTGCCGAAGCCTCTCATGACTTTCACAAACTCGTCCCAGACCTTAATCCATCTTTCCCCCACGTTTGGCGCACACTCGAACCCGGTTAACAATTTTCGGTCTGAAAACGAAGCACTCTGATGCACGCCCCGCCCATCGTGGATGGCGCTTAACTTAGTCCATGTGCGGTCTTTATTTCTTCTCCCATGCCCTACCCATACCATACTCGCGCCCATATCCACAGGTTTTTTTTTTCAAATAAAATCAACGGACGGACGTACAAACAGACAGACGAAGCGTTTTATATAAAGTAAGAACATAAGTGCCAGGCAGTGGGCTTCTGATAACACCAGACCAATTATTTAATACCTCAGAAAACCGATCATAGCAATTCAATTTCGCAAGGCTTCCAAAGGAAGTGAGAATAAAAAAAGATCAGAAATGCAAAATATAATATCACTTTGGTCAGTCCCTCCCCAGTCCTTACATGCGCGACCTCAACAGACTCTTTCCTAACTTGCCCGATTTCCAACATCTGAGCGAGGACCTGAATTCGTTTATTCATCGATTTCGGCGCAAGACCCGCCCATGGTGGGCGGGGCTAGGCTTGGTTCTTACATGCTCTGTACGCTTAGGTCAGCCCCTACCCACTCCTAACTCGCGCGACCCTCCAGGATACAGTTGAGATGAGGCCCTACCGAGTCTTAACGTGCCCGATCCCTACAGGCCCACCCTTGATTTAGCCGATTTTTTCGACCATTTCTGCGCAAGCCCCGCTCACGGTGGGCGGAGCTAGGCTTAGTCCTTAATGAGCTCCGCACACTTTGGTCAACCCCTACCCATCCCCAACTTGCCCGACCTCTCCACGTTGCCATTGAGTTGAGAGTAGATTATGTGACAAAAAACGGACACATGCACACACACACACACACACAAACACACCAAACTTCTGGTTTTAGCTTGCCTCTCATGTGCTCCGTACATTTTGGCTTAACCCAACCCATCCCTAACTTGCCCGACCTCTACAGGTCCATTCCTAGCCTGCCTGATTTTTGGAACCTGAGCGTGGACTTAAACTTGAACACCGGCAGTTTCCGCGCAAGCCCCGCTCACAGTGGGCGGAGCTAGGCTTAATTCTTATGTGGTCTGTGCGCCTAGGTCAGCACCTACCCAATTCTAACATGCCCGACCTTTCCAGACAGCAGTTCAGTTGAGACATCATAACAATGAGATAGGGGTGCATGTGGTGCAGACAGGTTGTAAATGGTTGACGCTGGACTGTGGGAGTGACATGGGTACCCTCGGTGTATCCCTAGATAATGCCTCCTTTCCTTACCGGCCCATCACAACACAGCTGCGTCGCCATTCGCCTTTCGAGGCTCCTTATCAGCCCTTATCAGTTGCTATCACCTCCGTTCCCTACCATTGATGTCCCCTTACCACTCCTACATTACCTTAAAAATTCAGGATCCCAGCTTTGCTGCGACGCGAGATATGAATTTCCCGCCATTCGCCTTTCGGGGCTCCTTATCAGCCCTTATCAGTTGCTATCACTTCCGTTCCCTCACCATTGATGTCCCCTTAACACCCCTACATTACCTTAAAAATTCAGGATCCCAGCTTTGCTGCGACGCGAGATATGAATTTGCCGCCATTCGCCTTTCGAGGCTCTTTATCAGCCCTTATCAGTTGCTATCACTTCCGTTCCTTCATCATCAATGTCCCCTTACCACCCCTACATTACCTTAAAAATTCAGGATCCCAGCTTTGCTGCGACGCGAGATATGAATTTCCCGCCATTCGCCTTTCGGGGCTCCTTATCAGCCCTTATCAGTTGCTATCACTTCCGTTCCCTCACCGTTGATGTCCCCTTAACACCCCTACATTACCTTAAAAATTCAGGATCCCAGCTTTACTGCGACGCGAGATATTATGCGGTGAGCGGACAGACAGACAGACAGACACACACACAGACAGACAGACAGACAGACAAACAAACACACCAAACTTCTGCTTTATATATAGAGTATGATGCTCGATATCCCCAGTTTGCCACACTGCTATGGCCCTCTGCTTTGACCAACCTAGCTGTTTCCACGTGAGTAGCTGATATACCAGTGTCTCGGAGTTCCGACAAATTCCTGTGACCCCTCATGAGGCATCATAACCAGCTGGTAGGTTTAGTTGAGGGTTGGTGGTGCAGCCACTGGGGAGCTGGGCATGCTCGCTGAAGCAAAAAAGCATATCTTGTAGTTGTTGGAGCATTATTTTTTCTTTCCGCACACAGTAACCGTCAACACCCTCGCTGCTTTTTGCTCCAAGGGGCCATCACTTAACCTTCCTCAGCTAGTTGAATTTCTTGTTTCCTTGTTTTCATTCCTTTGCTCTTCGTTTCTTTTTGCAGCATTCTTGCACATACCTCCTCCTTGAGTTAAGCAAGTCGTTTGACATACCCAATAAACAAATTAATAAATAAAACATTAAGGGGCTTCTTGTTACCTTAATCACATAGTAAAAGACCGCACAGAATTCTGAGCAAGTAATGGTACAAGATTTGCGAGTAATTGAAATTTCACAAAAAAAGACCATAGAAGCGGAATTACAAGGACAAGGACACTGAGTATGCTGTTGGAGGTGACACCGATATCTTAGAATATTAGTGGACACCGATATCTTAGGATATGAGTATTGCCCTTACCGTGTCTAATTTCCTCGCTCGAAACACGTTTTACTGTTCTAGTTTTTTTCTGTTGCTACGCACAAATGCGGTAGGCACTGCTTTCCTAGCAATTCTGTAAACATGACTTACCTCACACGGTAGTACAACACTACGACATTCAGAAAAAAAAAACTTCGAAACAAAGATTCCTGTGCTATTTGCAAAGACGACATCTGCATTGGACAGGTGGTGTGGATGGGACTATCCGGTCAAAGAGGAGTAAAGGTTCGGTTCGAATGAAAGAAGTTGATTGATGTTACCCGGTGTATGCGCACGATATTACGAATCGAGACAGCCGCGCAAAGTAAGAAACGGTTTGGTGAAAGAAAACGCTCACAGAGCAGCCGTAGATGGCACAGAAGAACACAAAACCAAGATATTTCACAACCGAGCAAATGGCTTTTGCATAGTAGAAACAAGAATTGGCTCTAGTTTCTTGACCTTCTTGATTACTCGATCTAAAATCCTTCCGTTAATGTGTATACAAATAAATGGACCTGATTATAACGATAAGGCCGCAGTTTGTACTGCGAGACTACGAACCAGCGAAACCGTAAGGCCGCTTTCATACTTTGCGCACCGACGCCGTAGCGGCGGCGAACTCACGCAACCATTTGCCCGCCGCCGACGACGGCGTCCACAAATAATGCGCAGCGTTTGCAAAATTCTTGACCCAGTCACACTACAGTATGGTGATTGTGGCCGATTCGAATCATGGCGCTGGGCCAATAAGGTGATCGTGGCCGCTTCGTGAATTGGCACAGCGCCAAGATTCGAATCGGCCACAATCACCATACTGTATTGTGATTGGGTCAAGAATTTTGCAAACGCTATCTATGGACGCCGTCGTCGGCGGCGGGCAAATGGTTGCGTGGCAGGTAACGGCGTCAAATTGACGCCGTCGCCGCCGGTGCGCAAAGTATGAAAGCGGCCTAGGATGGATACGTACCTCATTCTTACTCGAAGAGCGAGCGTGCTACAAAATGCGCAAGGTATAATTGTGACCGGCGAGAGTCAGTGATGAAATAATCACTCTCTATGTCATCCACCAACATAGTTTATATCTTTGCCTATCTGCCGGTACATCTGTATGTCTGTCCGTCCAAAAGTGAATGACTGAGCCGAGAACACGTGAGAAACCAACTGCTCATGAATGTGCCATTAGTTACTGCGAATTCTGAGTTGATGTAATTTACGTCCTGCCACAATTTAGGATTCCACAACACTCGCAGCCGGGAGGAGGGAAAAACTCACCGGCGCGCGCATGCGGCGCGTGCTTGGTGACGTTAAGCCACCGCGCGATGCGACGGTTTGCGATGGCCTCCGCTACAAACATTGCTCTTCAATGAGGATAACCTTGCTTCACTCCACCGAAGTCATGAGATGGCTAGCACTTTTCTACTATGCGTCTATCCGCATGGTTATACATGAGACAGAGCACACACCGTCTCCTGAAGGTTCTACATCATTGGGCTGAGGCAAATCCATACGTCTGGAGAGGCTAGCCACTTTGAAAAAGGCCAGCTCTCCCAGTTGTCGGAAATGTGTCAAAGCAGCAAAGCTTCCGCAGCACTATGTGCTCACCCTCAATATATAATATTAGCAAAACACGAACAAGGTTACCCTCTATAAAGCGCTTTGGGAGCAAGGTCATCGCTCACTGTCGCGCTGTGCGGTGGCTGTGACGTCACCTTGCACGCGCCGCATATGCGCGCCGGTGAGTTTTTCCGTGGAGCCCTCGCAGCCACTACGCCGGCCGGGGACGGCGACTTTTGATACGGCCCGGCCTTATTCGCACTTTATTAATGTTGCTTCCCCATGGGGTACGAAGCGACCCCAATTAGCTGCGAGAACTCACAGGCCACCGTTTCACCCACATTCCTCCACTAATCGAGTAAAGGTCCATAAACTGAAACACTAACTAAATGGTTTTGTTACTGGAACTTAATTATGCTACATATGTTACTGCTACTTAATTAGGTATAATTATTAATTAGTAGCTCAGAATTAATGCAACAAACAAATCTGATATGAGCAGTCTCATAGCTTTATAATTACAACTCTGGACATGCGCCTGCAGTATGCTCTAATTTGAGCGCGCGAGGTCCCACCTCGTAGAGTGGGTTGAATTCATAAAAAATCATGCTATAAAGAATGAGGCTCCGGTCCTGACGAGTATTGTTAAGGTGGAACTTCTACAAGATTCAAAGGGTCTGGAGTTAAGAGGGAAGAATGGGCGAGTTGCTACATGAAATGGTGGCGGAGCTCACTTTTCGTAAAAAGCTGCCGGGTGCTCAGGCGCATGCATGCAGGAGGGCACAGTTTGCGTGAATGATCGGCACAAGCAGTGGGAACATGATGGCACACAATTACAATGTTCGATTAAACAAATGGAAGATATAGATTACTTACCAAATTTTTTTAAATACCTGTGCTTAACTACTCATCGAAGTGTTAAATTTGGCCCAATCTATCCTTAAAGCCTTAAGATGTTTCGAAGGGTGGAGGGAAATCCGCCAAAAAATCGCGTGGCCGCCCGCGGCGAGCGGCTCGGCTGGTGCGAGTACCAGTGGCAGGGCATGGCAGCCTTCAAGCGAGACAGTGTGGCAAAGGTGGAGGAGGCAGGGTGGCGTGGTTGGAGGAGGCAGTGTGGCATGGCTGGAGTGCAGAAGTGACGCAGCCACGCTCCGCCGGGCTCCCAAGAGCAAAATCGATTCGCAAGTCGTACTGGTGGCGCCTCGAGTGCGACGCCGCTGACGCGATTTTTTGGCGGATTTCCCCCCACCCTGTTTCGAACACCCAACTTATGAGTGAAGTCGCCAGAGGGTAAGTAGCGAGTGTTTTGTCCGCAAAGGATCCATTCTCTTTTTTAGGTTAATTGCTGTCATAAGGTACTGCATAAGAAAGGCATTACGTCATCTTTCATCCATCGTATCATATTTACATATAATTTTGATTTAATTGTGCATTCGAAGGTTCCAGGCAGTTCCAGAGTTTATTGCCATCACCAATATTACACCTTTTTCGTGAAAAAGCTTGAGAATAGCATAATTCAAAAAGTTTGTGGAGTTGTGAATAGCCTTTTTAAGAAATCGTCCCATTTATACTACTTGTCTAACTTGTTTTTTTACTCAGCCGATGGATCAATCTGGGTAAGATGATGACCCGCTGGTTCACAATGCTAATTGGGGTTGCATCGCACCTCATGTGCGAAGCATTGGTTACGGACGAAAAGGGCGGGGTCGTACCAGTAGTCATCCACCCTGCTGGCCGTCATACACTTAATTCCTACCAGAACACCTGTACATGAGGACATGCGTAATACCTAGAATAGAAAAATCTCAGTGGTTCCCGAAAGTGGCTGGTGCTGAAATAACTGATCCCCTATAACTCAACTCAGCACACAATCCATCAGCCTAGGAGCTCAGAAGGTAAGCATGAGACCAATTCTAATACGTACGCTACCGCTCATCATTTCTTCGCAAGTTTATGGAATGAGAAGAAAATGCAAGTGCGGACTCGGTGGAAGGTAGTGGATGTGTATCGCAAGAAGAGGTTTTCACTCTGTGGCACACGGCGCGATGCGTGTGAGCGAGGAGGGCCGCATATATTTCGTTGGGCTTGAAATCCTGTACCGCGCTTCAGGCAAAAAACACGGAATCGCCCTAGCAAAGCTGATAATTTTGAAATCAAGAAAATGAAAAGTGAAACACCCACTTAGTTGAGTTTCTCGATCAGTAACGAAAAACTCACAGGCTTTCGCCGTCCGCTTTCAAGAGGAATGATTCGTGGTTCTATTTTCTTGAGATTCCTACCGATGATCACAGGTTTCTTGATCTAAAAGTAAATAAGACATCACAGGATAGTGAAATCAGAGTTTATCGTACGGTTTGCATCAAAAGTTGAAAGTTTGCATTTTCCAGCAGCAGTTCATTGTCGTGGGTTACCTTCAATAAGTTTGAAACAAAACTGTGACACTGACAATGAATTGTGTTCATAATGTAAGGTTTGATGAATGAATAGGAAAAGAGAGTAGGTACGGAGCGATGAAACGGCTTTTCCACTATTATTAGAGTTAACAGAACTACTAGCACCCCTGATTGCTACCCAGTGCACGACTTCAACGTGGTTAGGGAAGGACACATGAATAGATGGAGGAGGACGTCCATCAAATCTCAAATACTAGACCTGGACGAGGGTCTCAGAAGGAGGCTGCAGATTCAGGGAAACAAAACAAAGACTACTTCCTTCCCTATGTCATGCTTTTCTCTTCAGTATAAAAAAAATTCGGAAGCTTTTTCTGGGTTAGGGGCATTGTAATAGTCGAACAGGGGTGTGTACAAAGTGGTACGAATGGCTTTCTCCGCACCTGATGTGCGAAGAAGTAATTAGGCTTCGCACCTAATGTGCGAAGAAGTAATGAACGAGGGACGAGAATCTGAGGTCACCCAATCATGTAAGTTGCCCACGACAGCCATCGAAAGAAAAATAATATGAGTAAAGGAAGTCAGGAGTAAATGAATTTTATATCCACTGTTACAAGGCAAAAAAGAGCTTCACTTTGTGAACACACATCCACTATTCAATCAATAACCCTTGCATGAATGTAAACTCAAACGTCACGGGATTTGGTCTTAGTGTTAAGGCGAAAGTAAAGGCATTTGCATAAAAATGTCTAAATATGTTACTAATAAAGTTATATGGCCTGTTTACAGAACCGAAAATTTCTTTATCAAATCCAATTTTGCTTTGCTTAGTCTTCATGAATCACTTGTAATAAATATGTAATAAATATTTGGAGCAGCATATAGTACCCAATAAGGAAATTCACTTTTTCCCTGGCTTCCTTTACTCAAATTATTTTTCTTTCGGTAGCTGTTGTAGGCAACTTACATAATTGGGTGACCTCAGATTCTCGCCCTCGTTAATTACTTCTTCGCACACTACGTGCGAAGCGTATTAACTACTTCGCACATTAGATGCGAAGAATCATTCGTACCACTTTATACACACACGTCGAACAGTAGCATGCCTTTACATAAGCGATGCGTCAATAACGTCGTGGATATCATACATGGATCCTGTAATGCTACAGAAAGCCCTGGCTTAATTTCCATGAAAGCCCCTCGAAAAATTGTTCATTGTTTAGAAGTGCTCTACTCGTACTTGACCCTGCCTCTGCCTCACGGTGGAAACAAGTAAAAACAGGTGACTACTTGGTATTCATCAATATTCACTCCATTTCTACCACGAAGCGCATAGTCCATAGTACCGAGATTTAGGTGTACCACTGACAAGGTATCCAAACAGACAATGAAAAGGGAGGGGGAGGAAGCAGTGACGAAGGGATGAGGGAAGTTAGAGAGGGGCGTTTGGCGCAACCTTCTCAGAGGCTGCAGATTTTCTTGAGAAGCCAAAAAAATCTCGGAACGACTAGCCCAAAAGCATATGAAAGCAGGAAAAATACATGACATATTTAATGATAATATGGAAAAATAAACTTGGCAACAATTTGTAACTAATTTGTAATTGTTTATGAAAGCTTTTACAAACACGCGTGATTAACTGTGATACTTGAAAACTTACACGCTTAATTTGCTTGACGGATAGAGTCCGTTTGAATTTCGGTAAACGCTTCTTGATTGGTAAAGCAGGAGCTATTTTCCTTTGCTGCAATTCATAACTTATCAAAATCACGATCGACGTTTATAGCCCTTCCTCTATCTCAGATATCATGCACTGAAGAGCTTTCACTAGAATACTTCCTAAAACAACAAGTAGCTTATAAAATAACTAAAATATGGGCCGTTGTGTGTGTGAAATAACGAAAATATGGGCCGTTGTACGCGCGCCGTGAACAACTCCACCTCGTTTATGTCGCTGGTAAGTCTTCTTAAAAGCACTTGCGGCTCCACAGAAGAATTCAGACTGGATACCCTATGGAAATGTGACTCGGACGCGACCGAAGTTTACGAAGCGAGCGCCCATTAGTAATTCCAGGCGCGATTGTGCTGTCATGATGCTTCTGTGTGAATAACTAGAAGGCGCTGGTAATGGTGATCATTCAGTCGAAAAAATTGAATGCGATTTGAATTCTGACCGGGAGGAGCAGGGATTGCATACATTTATCCATACGGTGGAGCCATTTCAAATACAGCAGAAAATTGAAATAAATACTTTCTTTGATGATACTGTATACGCATGTCATAAGCAAAGACGTTCAATTAGGACGAAATCTAAAGCATCAGAGTTGACGATTTAGGCGATCAGATTGGGCGGAAAGGAATTCTTCTCGATTTGACGCATAGGCAATCGTGAGTAGAGCGGAGTTACGCGGAAAGGGAAGTATGAGAAAATCCTGATAACTCCGCCATACTCACGCCTGAATCGTTAACTCCGAACAATGCCTAAGGTGATGCTGATAACGACGGGGAACACATCGATTACAAGAAATTATTCTGCAAAGGTCGAAAAGGTCAATGATTGCACACGGAAAAGCAGGATCTGTGAGAGGGCCGTAAATATATTTACTAAGCTCAAGGTTTATGACTAATTTCGCCATCTGCGCCAGCGGTTTCGCAGAATCGAGAAGACTGACTACGGTACAAGTATTTTACCATACATAGAAATGTTTAAAGCGTATAACCTATTTCGCACCGAATCTATGGTTTGGTGAATTTCATGCACATAAATGATGAAACCCCCAAAAAACAAAGCTGACTCAGTGCAGGAGCAGAAGCTCAACTCTCCAATAAAATTTGCTTTACGACAATAAGAGTATCATAATAACCCAATAAGAGAAAAAGCAAGCTGTCAAAGCTGGTGGAAACATAATGCGTATAATAAAAGGGCAACGCTCCACCTAATTTATGACAAGGACACGCCCTAAGTCACATCCCACGACAGTTCATTCCACAACTTCGAAAAAAAACAATAACAATTTTAAAAGGTCACGTAGATGGGAGGTGGTGAACATAGACATAGGCAGATTTCGGCACCTTTCTCAGAAACCTTGACCTTTGACTAAATATCGGTAATCAATATCTTGAGATCTCGACAGAGAACACTGCGGAGTGCAGGAGTCGGCTCTCCTGAAAATACTCGCACTGGGAGGGATGAGGAAGAGTGAGGTAGTCCCGATGACCTATCCACTCAACTGTTTTCTTTTCTTCTACTAGACTGTGATAGAAAATGAATGTGAGCCTGGAAATGCGATTTTTTGCTTCAGCCCAAGCAGAAAGGGTTTTTCAGCAGATGATTGATTTAAACTTTCTTGGTATTTCTTTTGCAGTGAAACATCCTGCTCGAAACTACCCCTTTTACGGGCACGAATTCGCATTTTTCCAGACATATTTTATGAGTTCTACTTCCTGAACACATTACGCCTAAACAAGCGCCATGTAATTGGTGTTGAGCAAAATAACGGTAACACGCCTCAACGTAACTGACGTGTTAATGATTAGGACAAGTGGGAGTCTTAATATTTAATACCATCTCATAACCTGTGGCAAAATAGAACTCCAGGTGTGTAAGCCAACTTCTTTGAGAATTAATCACCCACCTCGGAATTCCTTCCCCTAGATTAAGTAAAAATTCACATCTTGCCTCGTAGACTTTAAAATAAAACGGCGTGGCGAAGGCTCAGGGTGAAGGCCTTCAATAGCATGTGATCAGTTTCTTCATGTGGTACGTATCTGCATGTTACTGTTACCACTGCACCTCATTATAAGAAGACTCAGTGCTCCCTTAGTTACATGACACCAATGCGGCCTATTTCTTAATAGAAATACTTGAACTTCCATTACCTCTGCCACAATCGTTCTGAGGCGTTCTTCTTCTTCAGCCGTTTTCATCTGGATGTAAATTATAATTAATTAGAAGTGCCTATTAACTGGACGGCAGCCCCTCACCTCCACTCATTCGTCCACTGACGACGTAGTGATGCAAATAACGCCAACCTATCGGCAGCAGGCTTCCGCTGCACTTTGTGCAGTTATAGACCTACCGTAACCTCACGGCTAATATTTTTCGGCAGGTCGACATTGGAAACTTCAGGAAAAAGTCGTGACACAGGGGGATTTGATGTCACTATTGCATCGGATTTTTTTGCATTATTCAAGTCAATTCTACGTGTGGGATGCGCTTACGTGTCATCTTATTTCGCAATACTCGTCATGCTTACTACTCGTCAGTGAGATCTGTAAGCATCATCCGCTTGCTCTGAAGCGTAGTCGATTCAGTCGCACGTGGTGGCAGGTATGACTTCTGTTAAAGCTTCCTGGACACACACGATTATGGCCTTTGCGCACCGGCGGCTAAACCGTGTGCCCGCTGCCACCCTGGTGACACAAGATTATAAGTTTCCGACGCGGCGCTTGATTACAGTACCCTGTCGTCAGATTGAATGCAGTCGCGCACGCACACACACGCTGCGTTACAGTATACCAAAAATAACTAGTTGATTTTCGCGTTACTGTCCAGTGAACTGCCATGGTTTTTTCTTTTACTCTCTTTGGGTGTTCCCACATGGTTCTGGATAAGATACTTGCGCCCCTATGGCTTAGAAACTGCGCCGCATGATTTTCTTAGACCCCTAATCATTTACAAGTCTTTTTAAGGAGTTCCTCATCACGAAAATGATTCCTACCCTTGTCTTTACGGGAAATGTGTGTAAATTTGCGATTCGAAGACTGCGTACCGTTTTATTTAGTGTGGAATGCTCCTTAGCAGGTCCTTTGCTAGTCGTCGAACTTTCCTCAAGCCTAGCTTCTCACATTCAACGGAAGGCTGGGGACCACTTTAGGGGTAGATTTCAATGATACGGCTGTTCCTATGCCCAATGACTGATGTTATAGATACTGTTGGATACTCCGAAAAAAATTTCGTCTCTAGATTGGTATTATAGGTATCACAATCGATCAACTTTTTGAGGAACTGATTGCATTTAAACCACTGAAAAACAGTAGCCAGTTTAACTCCTTAGCTTCCCAACTACGACCCCATTTACCTAATATATTTGTCCATGTACTTTGCACCTTTTATTCTACACAAAAAACGGCAATATTACTCTTCGCAGAATGTTTATACACAGTCTGCAGCTCTACTTTTACATACATCAGAAGATTCATCTTCATCAACAGCAACAAACATGGTGATGGTCATTCAGAATATGTATGAAGACTATACCAATGCATTACATGGCTTAGGTTCCATTTTGGAGCGCTGTAACATTTCTGGCAGCCAGCTAAGTCATCCTAATACCCGCGAATGTTTCAAACATTTAGTGTCACCTTCCTTCGCAGTATGCGTGAATGGTTTGCCGCCTTGTTCAGACCCTCCTTTTCCTAAGAACAACTCGCATGCCAGATGCTTCCAGAGGAGAAAAACTCATATTTCATTTGTGTATGAGTGCCTAGATTCAGGTTTACCTCGTTGTTGTAATGTTGGGAAGCTGCTCCTTTTAGCTCATGTCCTCTCGAGTTTACGTGCTGGAAGACCAATTTATCTAAAATTTGGTAATCCCTCCTTTCACACTCACTCTTAAGGCGTATTCCAGTGCAACTACGAACGGACCGATACCAAGTGCCAATCCATTGGTCCGTTTATAGTATCTCCCTTTGTGAGTGGCAACCAATTTGGCTCCTATTATGTTGGAAATAAGTTGGAAATAAGAGGCAAAAAAAAATTCTAAGGCTTTAGCGGAAAGGCAAAAATCCTTTTTGCACTTTTTAGGCTATTAATTGTTAGTGAGCACAACGAAGATTTGCAGTTGGTACTGCAGCAAAGTCGCATTTATCTTCGTCCTTGCGATCGCATCCAGAAGGCTCAGAAGAATGAGCGGATCCTTGTTCACAGAAGAAAACTATTAATCTTACCAGTCAACATCTTACAAATCCGAATCGATCGATAACACTGTCTAAAAGCAAATTCCATTGCTTTGCCGCTTCCACATGAGCTTATTACGCAATTCCCACGCATGAACTGTATTCTTAGAAAGAGGTCTTCCTTCAAAATACGCGAACAACTCCAGAAATTGTAGGAATAGTGGATCCTGACCAAGAACTGGAGTTTCGGAACAAAGTAAACCGTACTGTGGTCATCAAGGGGACAGGTTATTTACCGAATACCTGACACAGATATCTTATTCAAAACCATGTGAGAACCACATAAAGGAACTAAATCCCCTGAAAAAACACTAGAAGTACACTCACTGCACAGTGACCCGGAAATCAACTAGTTATTTTGAAACAGTGACGCAGCATGTGTGCGAGTGCGCGATTGCATTTAACCTAACGACAAGGTACTGTAATCAAGCCCCGCGTCGGAAACTTATAATCTTGTCCTGGTGACGCCCTCGATTTGTAAAACGCTTGACCCAGCCACACTACTGTATGATTATCGTGGCGTGATCGATGATGATCGAGGCAATGTCAAGCGTTTTATTAACGGAGTGGGTGACCAGAGTGCTGCCGTGGTAGACGCAGACATATGATTGTCCCACCGGTGTCGGCGCCGGTGCGCAAAGTATGAACGCGGCCTAAAGCAGACGCAAAACACAGCGTCTCAGTCATCTCGGCAATCATAAGTGTAGGCTGCCCATTTACACTTAGAGTTGCCTTAATTACGCAAGGAAGTGGAGTAGCGGTGTCATTACCACACCCATTAGGACCATTAGTGGTATGCAGAAACATTGCCCATTGGTGCATTTAGACTGCATTCATACTCGCGATCATGCGATCCTTCGGCAATTGTGGGTGCACCGGTAGGCGAGTTGCCGTCTGCAGGAATAATGCATGCTTTCGGTCACGGTAAGATCGCAGGGGTTTGTACCCTAATGTCAGGATGCCGCATGACGATGAGCGGCGTGCGACACAGTGTGTGCGAGCTTTGCGCGTCGCGGTAGTTGGGTCTTGCAACGATTGCAACGTAATGCAAATGGTGCGATACGCAGTTGACTTCTAATCACTTCGGGACCCAACAATTTAGCTCGTCCGCACTGTTTGACTTGCGACATGCCGCAGTGCGGCATCCTGACATTAGGGTACAGACCCAGATCGCAGTCAGGTTTCACCATTTTGCGGTGTCGCGGCTCCGCACGCGAAATCGGGGCAACAATATCTCAAGGTCGCAGAATCGCGTGCGAAGGCGCGACGCTACAAAATCGCAAAGTCTCACGGCGGCCGAACCCATTACTACTACCCTCTGCTCGCTCACCCAGGTGTCCTTCCGCAGAGTATGCGGCAGCCTTAGAGATTATTTATGATCGACTATATGATTGATTGATTATTTATGACGTATGTACTTCGAATTGTAGTATGTCTTCTATCTTTGCATCAAGCACGGTGCTGTCCAAGTTTATTCCCTTATCATCCAACATTAAACACATCAGTATTAAAAGTGTTAACAGTAAGGCCGCGGTCACACTTTAAGAGTCAGTCAATTGACACAATCATGTGGCAAGACGGATTTGGAAAGCCGGTGATTTGTTCCCACCGTAACCCGTTTAAAGGACGCAAACGCATCCTTTAAAAATCGTGCCACTAGCACGGTCCTTTGAACACGGTGGAAGTTGGGATTTTCGAAGATGACACAGATGTTTTGGCTGATGCTTTTCCATGTAGGAGGAGGGGATATGAATTTAAGCCTAAGCCTAGAGAGGGAAGGAGCTTCGACGTTGGTGAAATGCCTCTGTCTCATTTTCGACAACCCCAACTTCCTCTGTGTTTAAAGGACCGTGCTGGTGGCAAGATTTATAAAGGGCGCGGTTGGCGTCCTTTAAACAGGGTAACGGTGGGAACAAATCACGGCCTGCGGAATCCGACTAGTAATCATGTGCCTGCCGCACACGACGGCGTCAATCTGATAACGCGCACCGTTTGCAAAACGCTCGGCCCAAACACACTACAGTATGGTGATCCCAGGAATTCAATTTCGATTATGGCATATAGCACCATGGCAAAATTCGAAATCAAAATCGTGGGTTCTCGCCACGATAACCATACTGTAGTGTGATTGGGTCGAGCGTTTTGCAAACGGTGCGCGTTATCAGATTGACGCCGTCGT
The DNA here is from genome assembly GCA_963978905.1 of Trichostrongylus colubriformis. Lineage (NCBI taxonomy): Eukaryota > Metazoa > Nematoda > Chromadorea > Rhabditida > Trichostrongylidae > Trichostrongylus > Trichostrongylus colubriformis. Next base: position 55,528,829 of record OZ022259.1, on the reverse strand, counting down.
CTACGGAAAGCACATGATTGCGTCAGTTCGACGCCGGCGTAAGTTGACCCAGACACATAAAGTATGACCGCGGCCTAACATCAAACAAGCTCCAGAATAAACTCACAGATATTTAGTGGAACATTGCCAGAAAACGATAAGAGGCCCATTGACTGCGAATCCTGAGATATTGGGTTGGGGAATAAGTTCCCGCAGTTTTTTTAACCCCGTTTTTCACATTGTTTCCTTTATGTTTCGGTAAAACATATATATGTTTTCAATAGAGCTTTTTTTCTACGAAGTGCTACCATCTATTTTTCGATTCCTTTGACTACCTAATATTTATGAGGTTTGGAAACGAAGTAAGCCGAAGGCGAAAATTGGCACTCTCGACACCTCATTTCCCTAGTTTCCATCGAGAGCGAAAAATGCATGTGTATATGTTTTCGATAGAGCACTTTCAGCTCTACAGAATGATACTACTTTTTATTCAAATCGCTCAACCTTTGCGTTTTCAAGACTCACAAATGCGGTACATTGCAAAAAAGTGCACTTTACTTATCTCCCCTTCCTCGCCTACAGTCGAGATTGGAGAGGATGTGCATACATGCATTCGATAGAACTTTTTTTGCTCTACAAGATGATGCCACCCATCTTTTAAATCCTGTCATATTTTAGCATGTAAGGATAAGTTTCCACCTTTTCTTCAACTCGAAATTGCGTAATTAAAATAAATTTTTTTGGCAAAGTGTTCTGCATTATTTGATAGAGCTCTTTTCGCTCTACAAGATAGTGCTTATGGTTTTTGTTCAAATTATTTTTTGCTTTTTTTTAGATTATTTTAAAGGAGTGCCAAATCGACGAAATCGCGCATTTTCGTGTCGATCATGCGCGATTTCGTCGATTTGGCACTCCTTTAAAATGATCTGAAAAATAGCAAAAAGTAATTCGAACAAAAACAATAAGCACTATCTTGTAGAGCGAAAAGAGCTCTATCAAACAATACAGAACGATTTGCCAAAAAATTTATTTTAATTACGCAATTTTGAGTTGAAGAAAAGGTGAAAACTTATCCTTACATGCTAAAATATGACAGGATTTAAAAGATGGGTGGCATCATCTTGTAGAGCAAAAAAAGTTCTATCGAATGCATGTATGCACATCCTCTCCAATCTCGACTGTAGGCGAGGAAGGGGAGATAAGTAAAGTGCACTTTTTTGCAATGTACCGCATTTGTGAGTCTTAAAAATGCAAAAAGTTGAGCGATTTGAATAGAGTATTACCATTTTGCAGAGCTGAAAAAGCTCTATCGAAAACTTATACACATGCATTTTTCGATCTCGATGGTAGACTAGGAAGATGAGGTGTCGAGAGTGCCAATTTTTGCCTTCGGCTTACTTCGTTTCCAAACCTCATAAATATTAGGTAGTCAAAGGAATCGAAAAACAGATAGTAGCATTTTGTAGGGCAAATAAAGCTCTATCTTCCAATTCCGCTTCTGATTGGTTATGTATGACTAGAAGATCACTCATGTGTCCTTCTTGCTGTCTTGCGTAACTATACTCTATTACTGACAGGGTGTGTGGCGATTGATCGAATTTTCGCTTCGTGGCGTCGCACTCGCGGCGCCGTCAGTACAACTTGACGCAGTCGTTTGGAATTCCGCTCAAGACGCTATAGGCTGATACCGTAAAGGGCCTTCGAAGACTGCAGGCTGGGAGCTTTGGAAGTTTGCTTACGTTGTAGTTGTTGCTGTTTCAACAGATAAAGCTGAAAACGACTCGCACTCACCGCGGGCGGCCGCACGAAAATTCGACCAATCGCCACTTAACCTTTTTGACAAGGTTGGACTAGCTAGCAAAAGGATAGCTGATCTAACCTTGTCAATAATAGAGTATAATTATGCGAGCCAACGAAAGTGTGAGGGTGTGAACAAGCTACGTATCGATCGAGAAAAACTGCGGCCCTACGTCGACGCTATCTTTTCCTTCACTCAAGCCGTCTTTCCAAAAAAGTCGTCAATTGAGAACCATACATTGCTACCTAGTATCAAACATAGCCATCAATTGACGACTTTCTCACCTCATCTGTTCAATAATTGCTAAAAAGGGGATGGTCGGATGGTCGTCGAGGAATCCCCGAGAAGAATTTGAGAGTACAGTCTCTGAAGAATCCTCGACTTATGACCGACCCTACCCCTTTCCCGAAGGCCGCCTTCATATTTTGCGGCATCAGCGTTAGCGTCGATTGTGGCCGCCGCCGACTGCTGTTCCCGACGACATTGTTGGCGCAGATACCGCACAGTATGATTCAGCCGAAGCGGCAGAAAGCACGAGGAGATGAAGATAGAAGTGAGATAGAAGTAGAAAAAGAGTACCAATGGGAAAGCGAAGAAGCTCGAGAAACGGTTTGGAACAGACATAGCGGGAAAATAGGATAAAAATAGGTTGAAAGGTAGGAACGGAGAAATGAAAGTATAAGTGAACCAGTTGCCAAAATCACAGCAACAATAAGGGGTTCCATGTAAAGCAGCCGAAGAAAACAACATAATTATGAGACATACTCAGCCATTTTGTTATTCGTCATACTTCATCACACGGCAGCCGTCGAGGCTTCGCTCTCGAACGCTCCGCCCACTAGGTGGATCTCACTGAAACTAGCGAATTCATGTGTTCTTCTCCGTAAAAGACAAGAGTGCTGACATAGTTCCGTATGGGTCACCCTTACGCCAGGATTTCGCACCACGGCGTGCAGCGTTCATGCGATGCGAACGAGTTAGGGTCAATGTATATACGTGTGACCTCGAGCGACTACGAGTACACCTTCATAGCTCGCATCGCGCAGCACCTCACGGTGCAGAATCCTGACGTAAGGGTACACGCCCGTCTCGTGCACATGTACACATGTAATCTCTCAACAAATTTATTGTTGCTATTAGTATCATCAAAGCAAAGTCGAACAGTATGTATCGGCAGAGCATGGAGCGCTCTGACAAACGTAGTCGTAGTCATCGTAGCAATCATCGTTGAACCAACCGAAGCTAACAATAAGATACATTAATAATTCGCCCAACTGCACCAGTCAATCAACACACACCACACGGAATATCAACCATGTGAACAGATCTCGCTTGGGCCGCTTACTTCAAAATCGAAAAATGGTTCGAACGACCTGGGCAGGACAATTCTGTTCTCTGCATAGCTTCACTGAACTCAAATCACCGTTTCTTTACTGAACTTTGATGAGCAAATCGGAGGGTTTATGTAAGACTTCGACAGTTTCTGATGTCGAGTAAATTATTGATCGGGCACGATTGATAGTGGCATGGTTCTATACTAACCAGAGTAATTGTAAGCCTGGGTTGTGAAGCCACAGTTTCTCGGCAGGTCGGTTGTGTAAAGTTATGTTACCCCCCGTCAGATATTAACGCCAAAAGTATTGTCATTTGTAAGTAAGGGGTGTATGCACTTATGACGGAAAATCGTGTGGTCGCCCGCGGCGAGCGGCTAGGCGGGTGCGAGTACCAGTGGCAAGGCATGGCAGCCTTCAAGCGAGGTGAAGCAGTGTGGCATGGGTGGAGGAGCAGAGTGCATGGTGCAGGAGGCAGTGTGTCATAGGTGAAAGTGCACAGGTGACCCAACCACGCTCTGGGGCTGCCACGGGCAATCGATTCGGCAAGACGTGCTGATGGCGTCGCGAGTGCGACGAGCACGAAGCGATTTCCCGTCATAAGTGCACAAACCCGCAAGTAAAATTCCCAGAAAACACTTTAACGCACCTGAATCCAGAATACTGATACATGTAGACGCAATCACCAGCCGACGGATTTGGATATCCTGGAGCCCACATTTGATAGTCATTCGATTGCAACTGGAGATCATTAATGGCTTATAGTCAGGGATGCAGTTATCCCTGGTAAGGAAAAGTGCAATTGCCGCTAGGAGTAGGAAATCAGCCCACCTTCGTACCATCAACCCACTGATAGTCGTTACCGTTACGCTGAAGACCAATCCAAAACTTGGTTTTCGATGGGAACACTGAAATGCGAGAAGGAACGTTCAATGTAAATGTACTTGTGCTGACAGCTCTCATACCACCACACTCATTCAGCCTTATGCATATTCAAAAGCACAGTAACAACATTAGGAGGGCATTCTACGGATCATCACTGGCATGGGAGAGCGAATCTCTCCCTCCTTGCAGGGAGAGGGGCGCAGTCGCTCCCAACGGTCTTGCATCCAACAACGCTTTCCTTAAAGGCACAATTCACGGTAATTTTTGTGCCGCCTCGCGCTCGATAAAGACTCTAGGAGTGCTAAAGAATACAAGTGTGGAGGAAAAATGGATAAACTTTTCGAAAACCTCAAAAATGAAGTGTTTCTGACCTTCGGATTCGACGAGTTTGCAGCTTAAAGCAAGTAATGTTTGGACAAGTTTTTACGTGATAACATCCGATAAGGTTGTTTTTACAATGGGAGTATCTCCTATCATTTCTTATCGCAGTCGATATCATGCTTTTCATACACGTAAAAGCCAACGCTCACCAGCTGGTTGAATCAAAGATGGGTGTGGCCCATCTTGAGACGGTGGCCGTCATCTTAGTTACATGTTCCTTACGCGTTTGGCACCCACCCTCGCACTGTGATGACGGCACACGCTTCGCCCTTGTGGAAGGGCTTACTCATATTACGTGAAGTGTGCCTTTAAAGGAAACGTGAATCATGCCTTTCACCATTCTCTTTGAACCATCTATGCACAGAATATAACTTCATTCGAGATATTTCCCCATGAAGCTCGTTCCTGTCTTTGATAGAAGCACCACTTTCCTGGGGACCACTTCTGAGTGTGGATTTGAACCCAGCTAGGTTGAAGGAACAGGAAGGGGTCAGGACAAAAAGGAAGTTGGAAGGAAATGATCGTTTTGAACGATCATTCGAGGTTAAAGACAATAATCGGTAGAGAAACCGGATTTAGAAGAGTGGTGGTCTGCATTCGCATCTCCCGCGCATCTCTTCGAAATACAACATCACTTTTGCGAGTTGCTCGCTGTACGAATGCCTTTTGTTGTCTCGTAGGGTGTTCATTCAGTCACATGTGAAATAAGTGAAACAACAAACAGCAGTAATCACGTGAAACAATGAATGGGCGAAAGGGTAGAAAAAAGGTGTTTACGGTAAAAAAATCATTGAGTTCACACTGGACGTCTTTGCAAGGTGTCGTGTGTGCAATGTCTGCAACCTCACGAACTGCAAGCACTGCTGCAGGTATTACCGTAGGCCAAAATAGCCACCTTCCGGTGTCTTTGGGCACTATTTTCCTGGATGGGATATTACAAATTGATATGGCCCTATACGGTCGGATGAAAGGAACCGGTGTCACGATTCCCACGCGAAGTCGCTGTATTACAGTACCTCAAGGTCGCAAAATAGTGTACGAAAGTGTGTCATCGCAAATTTGCGAAATCTGACGTTCGAGTGAATTTCTCGCTCCTGAACAATCCGTGGCTGTAGGGCCGGCACCTAGCGTCTTCCTGTAACGTTGGAGGATCTATCTTACGTTCCACCCAACAAGGATAGGATTGCAGAGGATTTAAAGGCACACCTCGCAAAAAAATGTGAGAGCTATCGCGCGTGTACAGGAAATAGAGGCCCTAGTTTACTCACCAGTGAAGAAATATGAATCAAAGCCCTTCACAATCACCAAAAATAAATTTTCCTGCCATCGGTCCCCGTACGAGTATAGAGATTAGAAATGAGTTTTTGCTAGATGATATCGCGCATCTATCCCACGATACCACCTGTTCCTCCCTGTTGAAGCGGTCTTCGCTATTACAATCGCTGCCTTATCTTGTCTTGTCGCGAGTTTCCTTCTCCGCGTAAAAGCCACGTTGAAATGGTCGTCTAAGGCCACGTGTGATTCGGATCGGTGGGCTCAACTCGGCTGAGGTCGACCAAGCCGTGGCGCCGCGAAAAGGGTGCGATCTTCACAATCAACCAAGGTCTACCTACCCTGTGAAGGTAAGCGACCACATTGATTATCGCATGGTGTGCCTTTAATGGGGAGAGGTCCAAAAAACATCGCTTAAAGCGCCTCTGGACGCTAATTCGAAAAGTGCATCCAAAATATGCCGAGTGATTCTCTGAATGGAGTTCTAGAGGATTTTCTGAACAAACAATACTACTGCATGGTAAGTGCGGAGGCCTGTCACGAGCAAATCACGGTTGTCGCGCAAAACCAATAAAAAACCAGTGATAGTCATGTTAAAGGGATCGAACAACCCTCCCAGGACAAGTTTCTAGATTAGTTTCTAGATCAAGAATTTCACCGAATTTCGGAAAATTCCGTGAACAACTGGATGTCACCACATTCAACAAAAGACCTCCTGACCTCCGCCCAGAGCGTAACCCCTCAGTGACCTCCCATCTCGTCTCTCTTCTACGGAGACTCAAAGTAGGGATCGGTTATGCGCCACTTCGATGAAGTTGAGCGGCGAGCCTTCAAAAAGACAAGCGTTGTTCTCAGCAAGCAGATGAACGTTTGCCCTATATCTTCTTTGTATTCCCACAAGGTAAATACTTAACCTCCCACAATAGACCATGCCCACATTATCATAGCTACTACTCCTAACAAATCTTTGCTGGACTGCTCTTCTGAAACGTATCAAAAATAACATATTGAACGTATTATGCAGCTATTAGTGACTTACATGAGGCTAGAAATAAGGACTTATCGCGGCTTTCCACTTTGGCGAGCGTTCCGTTATGCTGCTTACGGCAGTTGTTATTGGCAAGTAACTGAATGCAATAATTGGCGAAAAAAATTTTTTTTAAATTAACATGCTGCATTTCAAAATGAAGAAGTGAGAGACCACAAAGGAAAAAAGAGAAGCCAATGCGAGTATCAAAGCTACTCGAACTGCACGCGCTTCAGTGGCCAAGTTGCCTGCTGGCGATTGGCCGAGAAGGAGGAATTGATCTCATTTATGATGATGTTCAACAAATGAGACAACAACAAACAAGAAAAACAGTAAAAGGGAGAATAAGCGAAATAACAACTAAAAAATGCGTTTATGGTAGAAGATATCCAAAGAATGGATCGTATTTATACCTAAGGTGTGTCAGGGCGGGCAGTCGCGTGCGCATCGTTTGCCCCAAACGTTTTGAAAAATGAGGGTGGAGTGGCGCCGTAGCGATTTCAACATAGATGCTCAAATCTACTCACCCTCATTCTCAGCTGCATGTAGTTCGCTGCATTGCAGGCTGTAAAAGTCTGGATATGAAGTGATGTTTCTAGTGGTTTCGACAAAGCTGATCAATAGCCGATGCGTGTGTACTCACATCAGGACTTCGCACCGCAGCATGTCGCAAGCGAACCAATGCGGACGAGGTTGGGTCGCGAAGCGATTAGAAGTTAACTGCGCATCGCGCCCTTAGAATTACCGTGTAATCGTTCTAAGACCCAACTACCGCGACGCCATAACTCGTACACAATGCGTCGCACGCCTCTCGTTGTCGTGCGGCATCCTGACTAAGGGTACACACTCATAGCCGACCATCGGTGATCAGCTATTGGTGGTACGAAAAGGATCAAAAGAATTGACGTTTCACGATTTCCCCACCAACTAGATTATGCAGGGTGGTGTTCAAAATTCTGAATAGGTCGAATTCAAACATTTATGTAGTTTTGCTCTCTTTAACAACTGAAGCCGCGAAATTCAAGAGTGCGAATGTGAAAGTGGTCGGACACGTTTCAAAATGGAATGAGGGATTATCGCTAACGATCAATACGACAACCGATTTACGAGTTATGCAGATTATAACGAGATATCAAATACAAACAAAGCATCCTACGAGACTCGCACACTCAGTACGGTGCTGGTTAGCGCGCCCCAGCAACGATGCCACGCAAACGGCCGCGCTGACGCATCTTAAGGTATAGGTAGATACGATCCAACGAATTCACAATGAAAGACTTGGCGAAGCGTCGTGCGTGCAATTGCAGAGTTACAAGAGCGGTGAAAATTGCCCCCTCCTGACGCATTTAAAATCGCAGCTGAATGGTGAAAAATGACGCAACTGCAGCTGTGAGAGGGACAACGTCGCGAATAGAGTAAGTACCTGGATAGCTGTGAGTGGAATAGTCCTATAGCAACCACCATGTGGTACTGTATCTCCCCACGTGAACGGATCGTAATTCGTCGGGCAAAAGCAATTTGCTGAAACACGTGCAGACAACGGCATTTGAAGTGAACAATTTCTCAGTGAATGAGTCAAGAAAAATCAAGCTTACATGCTTACCTTTGCAGAAGGCCTGTCGAAGATCCTCGTTTGTGAGATTACCGAATCGATTCGTGAACTGATATGGTCCCGGGCTAGAAAGGTTACCAAGCTTTGGTACAACAGCACCGTGCTCTTGCACATACTCTGAATAGTTGCAGATATATGGTATAACAAAGGATCATTCCACTAACAGTTTTGGTGAATCGTTGCTATCATCGCCAGCACGGCGATGATCCTTCCACCCATGCGTCTGGCGGGGGCGGGGCTTATATTGTACTAGAGATAGCGAGGTTGAGGCGATACCTTTCAACCAAGAGCATTCTACTGTTGTCGTTCACAGAACACTGTGACAATAAATCTGCTCCCTTCTCGTATTCTGTTACACCACTGAACCACCCCCTACATGCCTACAACAATGAGATAGACGGGACGGAAAATGAAGTGTCTGTGCCTGCACTGGACGACCGAGCGGCACCGAGTCATTCGATGCCGTGAAACCGAAGCATTCAGTGGAAAGAAGGTCAGTGCACCATCCATAATCCAACTACTGACAACTGTCTCTGAAGGCATTAAGCTACACTTTGATCATGGATCGCGAGGTTACGTGGGGTCATTGACCGATTAGCTTTGCTGCGGGCATAGCGAATGCGCTACCGAGTATGAACGCGGTCTAACGGCAGGTCTATGCCAACTTACTATATACAGTATTAATTAAACTATGCGTCAAGATTCCAACTAGGTCACCGCGCCACGCGAATTGCGTCTCGTTATGCGTGCAGAGCCTAGTAGTGTCGTTGTGAACTGGCAGCGCGCTAAGAAAGGAAGGATACCAGGTCGAAGTGGTCATTTGCAATAAAACACACACTACTCGACGCGTTTTGAACAGTGATTTCAAATCTGTATCAAAATCTGCCAAACGATTCCCTAATTGGAGTTATGGAGTGTTTTCTGAATGTACCGGTTCCACGTGTGTAAGAGTGTTCCTCGCCTTGTCACAAGTGAATACAAGGGAAGAGTTCAAGGTATGCCAGCAGTAGAATAGCGCAGAGGAAGTCGTGGCGATTCGCGTGTGATGGGAACAAGGATGGGATTCCTACGATGGCACTTGTTTTGCTTATGAATCTTTCTCATTCATGTCCGAAAAACATCCGCACAAGTATTGCCATGAGCAATAACTATTATACTATTATAATGGTTTCGCGTACCTCACTATGCCTATCTACAACATCGCACAAAACTTCGTGACTCGGCTCGTTTATGTGAGCAGACTCTCATGGCGCGCGAGTCAGGCATTGTTGCGTAAAACGATTACGATATCTATACTCAGGGAGACGAACTTCCACTGTGCTAATTTCAGCCAAGTGGAGTCTCTGATCCAATTTCGGAAAAATGGGGTGGCCATGGGATGGGGTGAGTAGTATTTAAACTTTTCTTTCCTATAAAAAGCCTGCAATCATGACAAAGATAACCTACACATAGTTACCACAGATGCCCATCACACTAAACGTACGTAACAAACGTATAAGAAGAGCTTTTCCTCGGCAGAGGTAAACGGCTTCCCCTTTGCTTAACGTGTTGTCTACCAACAGCGCATGATTTTTTCCGGAATTAAGTCAAATTCTCGAATAGGCTACAAACTTGCGTGAAGGGGTAATTCGATATCATGAATACAGAAATGATACCGGTTTTGCACGGAAATGTCTGGCTTACGCGCTACAGCCCTCCGGACTTACTATTTGTCCTAATTTATATAGCTCTGTATAAATTTTTATATATCGACATTTATTCTGGTTTGTTTTTATACCTTTCAATTAATTCCCTAGGTTTTCTATCCACCCCAACTCACCGATGAGCCTTGGGGGTGGATAGAAAACCACAGATGCCCATCACACTAAACGTACGTCACACGGATAGAAAACACAGTGGTTTGTATGAGAAAAGAGGCGAAACGAACCACATTTTCTTTTCTATTACCGTGTAATAGCCTTATTCATTCAGAAAAACCTCCATAACTCCCCTCAGAAAATCGTTTGGCAGGCTTTCGAATACAGATTTGATATCGGCGTTTGAAAGCGCTTCGAGTGATGTATGTTTTATTACAAATGGACACTTCGACCTAGTGTCCTTCTGTCGTAAGGCCGCCATATCAGTCGGGGGCCGATTTTGCGTTTTTGCGGTGTCGCGGCTCCGCACGCAAAATGCGGCAATGTAAAATCTCGGGCCACGTTCATACTTTGCACACCGACGCCGGCACCGGCAGCGACGGTGCCACAATCATGTGTCCGCCGCCAACCACGGCGGCTTTGTGGTGACACGTCTGCTGTTGTTGATTGTGTGGCTGTTCATAACACCCGCTTGTAAAAAGCTCGACCCACCCACATTACGGTATGATGGTCGTGGCGAAAGCCCACGAATTCACATTCGAAAATTGGCAAAGTTCGGTAGTATGCCAAGATTCGAATCAGAATTCGGCTCTCGCTACGATCATCATTCTGTAGTGTGACTGCGTCGAGCGTTTTACAAACGGAGCGCGTCATCAGAGTGCCGCCGTGGTCCGCGGCGGGCACATGATTTTGACGCCGTCGCCGCCGGTTCCGGCGTCGGTGCGCAAAGTATGAAAGGGGCCTCAAGGTCGCAGCATCGCGTGCGAAAACACGACGCCGTAAAATCGCTAAATCGCAGAATAGCAGAGACGTGAAGTCCGACGACGGCCTAAGAGGTGCAGCCGGCGCCTCCTTTGCTCTGACCTAATTCAACAATATTGAGGTACACTCACTGAAGTGTAACATTGATCATCCATACGACCAAAGGTAAAGATGCTACACAGTATTGATATAATACGATACGATATACCGACCTACTGTAATAATGATACCACCATCCTCCTTGAACGTATCAGCTACTTCAGTAGGATCGCTGTACTTTCCTGTTCTGAAAGAGGTTTGACAGAGAATTGTCGGTGACATAAGTTGCAAGAGAGCACATCAATATGTGGTAGATATGCTGTTCTGTAATTAGTAACCGAAAGTTGATCGGTTGTTTGATTAAAAAAAAACTCAGAACGTAACCACACTCACTCATAGGCGGATGCAACAATGACGATAACCTTCTGTGCATTCACTCTATGTTCTGCACTTCCGAATCGCTCGGCGGCAATTCGGATTCCTCTGAAAATGTGATTATTCTCACAGCCACTCCGAAAACACGAATGAAGCCCAGAAAAGTGGTGGGCACCGTGGGCGAATTACATACTGGTGGGCGGATCGGCGAAGACCACCATTGCCACCTCTCAGTTTTGCATATTGACATTCACCCTTCTACGTTCGACAAATGTACAATCCGCACTTATGTGTAACACTCGTTCATAAGGTGTAGTGTCACGCACGGGGCGTGGTTGTGCCATCTTTGTGCAAAAAATATATTCACGCCTGAACTCACGCCTCTATATTTGTTCCACGAGAACCAGAAAAGGGTAAATCCATGTTGCTCAACATATCCATGGTTGACTGCCACTGGGTTAGATCGTACTGCAGTACAGCATCGGCTCCATAAAGGATAAAGCTGTAATTGAAAACATCACGAATGGTTCATAAGTGTGTACGCCTACGCCAGGATATCGCACCAGTGTCGCGTGCGACGCGATGTGTACGAGCAAGGGGGGCCGCTATAATATGGTCCCAATGATTACACGGAAACTGCATGCGGCTCCCCTAGCGTCACCGTGTAATCACCTTAGGACCCAACCACAGCGGCGCCAATAGTTCGCACGCATCGAGCCGCACGCCGCGTTGCGAAGACCTCACGTGGTACACACCCATGGTACATTACTCTGACAGTGGGTAGCGGAAAACTTACCCAGCACGGGTTTGCTGAGCATAATCCTGACCTAGCGTCATTCTAGAGAGCACGGACTGGACGAATGCAGTAGCCTGAAAACGATTGTAGCACTTCTAACGTTTAACACTTGAGAAACAATAGCCAATATGCACCTTTCTGTCTTAGGTCTGCCCCTAATACGAAATCTCACCGCTTCTCTCCCAGAAACCGCAACACCTTCGCAGTACTGCCACAGTAAGAAAGTTTGTTGGCGAGAGAGATGGGAACTCATTGCTAAGGTGGTCCAGGTTATTTGCCTGTGGATTCTTTATGCGAACATTTAACGGGACAACACACAAATTACGGAGACCAAGCACAGACTGTGGAATTCGTACCCTACCTGTTCTTTCTTGCCGCGGACGTGCTTTCCCACCCGCACTATCACCGACGTGTCAGTCGTGTCTATGCGGATCTACGAGACGTGGCGGACATAAGCGTTGCAACACTCGACACATCGCTGCGAGAGCAATCAGCTCACAAGAGTCTGTTGACCAGCATAGGACTCGCTAAAGAGCTTAGAACAAGACTTAAACGCTACTGCGCCAGCATCGTCTACCTCGAAAATTGGACTTATTTCGCAATTAACTTATTTCACAGTCATGGACACCCAAATTGTCATACCTGCTGGACGCACTTACTCCCAATTCTGTAAAAAGTCATAACCGTTGCATATGCGGAGCCCTCCAAGCACCCATGGAAGGCATTGTTTCAATAGATTCACGGCGAAAGGCGCCTTCGAAGGATATGAGGCATAAATGAGGAGCTGACAAGGTTTGGAAATTGGGAGAACCTGGTATATTTGTCGCATGGCACTCCTTTGATGAGATGTAGAATTAAAGGAATTAAAGACACTCACACCATCGAATCCAGGACTTGTCATAGCAAATGAAGCATCCATGACGAAGTAGATATCAAGCCAGATGTTTTTGTCAGTGCATGTGCACTGGTCGACAATTGGCGATGGTGCTGATGTCGGATTCCATGGTTGTGCTGAGGTCCATGACTGAGTGGATGTGAACGCTGAGGTCGACTGAGTGGTTGTGGATCCTGGCTCTGTTGTCCATGCATAATAAGTACTGGTAGTTTCTTGTATTGGCCATTCATAATCACCTTGTCCACAAGATAGTCTCAGCAGGCCTAAAAAGACCATAACTTTCAATTACACTAGTATCCCAAGATGCATGATCATTCACCTAGCACCAACACATTCATTATATAAGTTAGCGGGTTGCTCAGTTAAGATTCTTATAACTGAAAAGAATTAAGCAAAGTGCTTACCTACGAAAATACAAGTCGCCACAGAAAGGCAATGCATTTCGCTGTAGGTAGCCGACGGCAGCTAAGGGTTCTTATATGGGCAGGCGACATCTCGCCTATACGGAGATAAACTTTACGAGCGATAAGGGGTTACTCGCTATCTTTACTGCAAAACTTCACTTACATCACCCATCTACGACGTCAGAAATGTAAATGAATCATCTTTTGCAAATACTCCCCTCTTCTCATTACATCTCTCCAAAACAACGAGGTGCATGTATGTCAGAGGAATAACCTCCATGAGGCAGTCCATGGAACAGCAGCAGTGTACTGAAGAACTAATTACTCCTGCAAACCTTTTTAGAGTTTTAGGATGAATAAAAACAAATAATGATACCCGCCACACACAACATCGCCTCAGATAAAGCCGATAAAACCAAAATTTGTGAGCATTGTCTCGTATCCCTGATAAATTGAAAAACGCAATCATCCTACTATATATAATTCGCTTAGTATTTCTGTGTGTGTCCGTCTGTGTGCCACGAAAATCATATCTCGCGTCCAGCAATCTTGCCTGAATTTTGCAAATGATATAGAGGTTTGGGCGGGGACCCTAGCGGTGGTGTACCGAGGATTACCGTTGATAAGATTTGATAGTGGCTGAGCCACCTTGATAACGGTTGATAAGACTCGATAAGGAGCGTAAAAAGGCTAAAGTCGTCAAATCCGTTTCGCTTTTTGCACTGATCCTGGAGCGCTCATACTCACAGGTCTTTTGCGGGATAGAACGGGAACATTGATGGTGGGTGACCCACATCGATAACGGTTGATAAAATTTGATAAAAAGCGTCAGAAGGCGAATGTCACCAAATCCGCTTCGTGTTTCCCCGTTCCTGGAGCGTTGACTCTCATAGATGTTTTGAGGGGTAGGACAGGGACATTAATGGTGACTGACCAACTGATACGAGCTGCTAAGAGCCATCACGCATGAAATGGATTTCCGTACATCACTTATTACCACAATACGACCACTATAGTTAACGTGTCTGATGCTCAGTGACGTCGTGTGAGCATATTTGTTCGATGTTCTGATATCACTTGCAGCGATGTATCGATCGCTAAGTTGCCTAGCCTTCTGAATAATGGCTTTTGTTTTTTGATACTACACTATATATGAGTGATCAATATGCAAACTAGATTTATAATTGCTGCAAAACAAGTGGATCATTTTGTAATGCGGTACCAGGTGCAAGAAATTTTTGCACAACGAACGGAATTAGGTCCTGCGTTTCATCGCGCAATGTGAACCCACAGCGTCAACTAGAGGCAAAGGACAATTTTCAAGAACACAAGTAGAACCTTTCCGAGTTAGTGGGGTTGGAAAAAATTCCCAACTCTAGTCCTAGCGCAATGAACGCATAGGATTGATAAGCCTAGTAAGGTTAACTGCTAGCGTGACACAAATGAACTCTAGATTCTGTCGATTTTCTGTTGTATACGAGAAGGGAAAGTATAAATTGATTCTATGCATCGCGTTATTCAGTTAGGCAGTGTTCATAGTTCACGATTCAGGCGATCACGCGATCGCGTGGATCGCGCGATCGCGTGATCGCCTGAATCACTTAATCAATATATATCTTTTCTTTTCCGCCTGAATCGCGTGATCGCCTGAATCACCCAATCAATATGTATCTTTTTCCTTCCGCCTGATCGCGTGATCGCCTGAATCGTGAACTATGAACACTGCCTTAACTTTAGGCAACAGTGAGAAGCGCAGTAATCACCAGAGGACTGGTACCACCTAATTAACCAAAATGGTGTGGAGCCCTAAATGGCCAGGTGGGTTCCGCTCGCTGTAGCTAGGAAGCAAACTTAAGGAACCGCGCAAACATAGCGCAATAAAAGGGTAAAACGCAATTCAGTAATTAGATAGGCCAAAAACAAAAATACTTTGATAGGACTTTTTCTCTCTCCATGAGACCAATTGATGGCAATGATGGTTTTCGTTTGATAATCTATAACTGTAATTAAACTACAGATGCAGAACTTACCGCAACAGTGAAGGAGATCTAGCTTTTTTTTAAAACATGAATCAACGACAAATCGTGGTACAGACAACCGATTTAGCAGACGTGAAAAGGGAGTACAGCAACAGCTGTACTAATGAGGGGCAATTTGTATTTTCACAACATTCCCACGGATACAAGTAGAAGATTCACAACTTGACACTTGCATTAAGTGAATCTTATAAAGGAGTGGGCGCTCAAGTACTATGAGAGTGGCACTCAAAACACATTTAAAAAACAACAGGATATTGATTTCATAACAATTCAACACATGTATTGATTACATAACAATTCAACACATGTAATACTAACGTGTCTGATTGTCATTAAGATGTTTTTACTTTGGAATGTCGAAAGTGAATAAACAAACGAAATCGCACACATTTCTTTGTACCCCCACGAATCAGCGTGCAACATTATAAAAGAAAATGAAGGAATGAGGTGGGAATAAAAGCTGTTCTCTCAGGACTTGTTAGGCCGCGTTCATACTTTGCGCACCGGCGGCGACGGCGTCAAAATCATATGCCCGCCGCCGACGGGGACGGCATCAATAGATAATGCGCTACGTTTGCAAGATTCTTGACCCAATCACACGACAGGGTGCTAAGGTAGTTGGGGGGCCACTGCAGTAGTGTGTCTGCGTCTCTAACGCATGGCTGGAGCGCAGAGAAGCCATAGCGCTTGCCGAATCGGGTTCGAATTCTGCTTAAAGACGATCTGTAAAGTAAATTCGTGCTTGTTTATTAATCCTATGTTAGCCTAAGCCTTGGGGAAGGAGATTCCCTTCCCCTGGGCTTAGGCGAATACGCGTAAGTGGTTGTTATGCTGCGGCGAATACGCGTAAGTGGTTGTTTGGTCTAGTTGCAGCTGATTTTTTGTAATATTTTAATGGAAGAATAATATAATCGTTTTCTCAGTAAATTAGCTGTATCTAGGCATAAAATAACCTTGAGAGTGCCTACGAGCAGAAATTGGGCGCGACTCTTGCCTTTTTCGAGTGGCCCCCCCCCCCAACTACCTTAGCAAACCCGCTGCGAATCTTAGCGTATAGCCAATACAGTTTGTTTTTATGTATTTGTTGATTTCGCAACGTTCTTCTGGTTGTTAACGTGAATGGTATTTGTTAATTAGACAGTGGCGATGAATAGCTGAACAACCATCTGCCTTAGAATCACGGACGAATTTGACCACTGCGGACAGGTATGCACTTTTTAGAAGGATCTCCGAAGGGGATAGTTTGCGGCTTTCTGACTTATACTTTCATTGTTATTTTATCTGTCCCACACAGAATCCTTTTTAGAAATAACGATGAAACGGAGCTTGCTTTGGGTAGAGTGCGAAGAAGCCTCGACTTGCAACGGGTGCCCAAGCTGGAATGGAGGTGATAAAGAAAGTGGACAGTATTGCACTGGACTACTTCACGACTTGTTTACGCCAGGGTTCGCAGCGTGTTCTCACTGATCATCAAACTGTAGTGTGATTGGGTCAAGAATTTTGCAAACGGAGCGCATTATCTGTTGACGCCGTCGTCGGCGACGGGCATATGATTTTGACGCCGTCACCGCCGGTGCGCAAAATATGAACGCTGCCTTAATAAGCGGTAGCATGGAATGGACTGTGCCGCGGCGCGCGTCAAGGGCGCACCTTCTATAAAGGCAGTGATAGGGGTAATTCGAGCCGAATATGAGAGGATCATCAAACATGAAGGTCGAGGTGCTCAATAGTACGGAAGTGAAGAAATAACCTAGTACGGAAGTGAAGAAATAACCGAATGAAACGGTCAAAAACCCAAAAAATAATACCCTCCCCCCGTTTATTCTCAAAAGAGGCGGACTGCCATAAGGCTGCGGTCACACTTACGTGCCTGCGTCAATTTGACGCCGGCACTGCTGAGAGTTCTTTAAATTCACTGTTTTTCATCACCACTTTTTTTTACCTCTTTACTCATCTTGTACTCGTTGCGAGCTTGTGACATCGGTGCAAACACGCGACTCTTGACCGATGTCACAAGTTGGCGATTCTTAGCGGCCGCTGAAGCGGCGGTCCAAGATCCGCCGGCGCTTCGCGCGCGCATTGAAAGGGAAGAATTTTCTGCGGCACCTGGGGTTCTTATTACGTAAACTTTCTTGTTTTCAAGTCAAGCTAGTGTTGGCGTATCGCATTACGGCGGTACAAGGGTCGCCATCCACCCCAAAGTCGCAAGCTCAGCAACAATTTTGGCGACTCTCCATATTAACCCCCACGTCGGGGTCTCGCCGTTAAAGCGATGCGCCAACAGTAGCTTGACTTAGAAACAATAAAGTTTACGTAATAACAACCCCAGGTGCCGCAGAAAATTTGCGATCAGGAACGACAACAACGGCCGGTCATCTTCTACTTCACCGCTGCCCCATAGCTTTCTTACGGTTCTTGCCCAGCTGCCCAATACGCCGCTCAAAGCTTGCTCACTACCAATCGTGCGTAGAACATTCCGCGGGCAATTAGCCATATCCTTTTTTCGCGGAATGCGCGGACAGAGCCACAATACGGGAGTGTGCGATCAGACACAAGAGCCGTTATCCATACTTGTGTGGTTTACTTTCCTCCAGTCGAATAGCGTCTTGAGCAGTCGCTGAATGGTTATTGGCGGAACGGTTGAATGGATATAGGGGTGTGCCGTTCGCAATTGCGCCCGATCACCGCCTGTTTTTGACTTGAAACTTGCTATTTTCTCCCCGCTCCGCACGGCCGTGTGTGACCGTGGCCGTGAGTAGTAGAGACGCTTTAGGCCGCGGTCATACTTTGCGCAAGCTGCGTTAGTTGACGCCGGTGCCGGCGTCAACTAACGCAGCTTGCGCAAAGTATGACCGCGGCCTTACGAGCTGACGCCTGACTTCGCGATTTTGCGAACTAGCGGTGTCGCACATTCGCGTGCGTTTCTGCAGCGTAGAAATTCTGCAATGCAATTTCTTCGCGGATGAAGAATCGAATCGCCAAGTCGCAAGATCTTGTAATCGCAAGATCGAGAAATATGGAGGTACGCACTTGCATCACAGCGTAGGGCACCTGGCTGCACCGCTTGATCACCCGCTGAAACCCGACGTCAGAGTTCGCGACGGTTTGGCAATTTTACGACTTCGCGGTGTCGCACTCGCGCACGCGATTCTGCGATGCTGTGTCTTCGCGTGCAAGGTCACGACAACGCAAAATTCGAGTACCGCAGAATCGAGAAGTCAGCCGCCGGTCTTATGCACACAGCGAAGTTGGCTATGATCGGCGTGCGGCGCAATTTTAGCTAAGGCTTTTTGCCTAAATCTTTGGTGGAGGGGACTTCTACCTTTTTCATCTAACACATCGGTAAAAATAATTGTAGGATGGTGTCAGGTAAGACTGCACGGGAATGAGTGGCCCCATTCGCAGCTGCACTAGCACTGGAAGTAGTTCAATGGGGAATAAGAGTGTAAATACAAGACTTCGAAGACCAAGAAATGGTAAAGTACAATTTCGGTGATTTTTAACATTTAAAAAGCTAGAAAGCTATTCGAACAGAAACTTCTGCTAAGAAGCTACGCAGAAGGCGGATGATAAGTCATTTCAACAGGTTTCCAATGAATATTATTAGATACCAATTACCAGACATACTACATGAATTATATTAGTCCTAAGGAATGCAGGGCCTATGCAAGAAATCATGGAAGATGCAATGCACCATTATTTTGACCTTTGAGTGTAATGACCATGGAAACCTAGTGGAATTCGTGATTGTGGAACCACGAAACGAGCCCGCTCTTCCATAGTTTCAGCGTCGAGCACTACAACGTAAGGCCTATCACTTTCTCGACATGTGATCACCGGCACAATCAATACTCCTGAAATGGGATCACATTTTTCAAAACGATCGCTGAATTTGTCCAGAACTACTAAACAGTTGCCGGAGCTGTTCATCAAGAAGCAAACAATTATAAACAAAGAGAATGTGTCTAAGAAAATCTTGGGGGGGGGGGGGGGGAAGAATCAAAGATGTAGGTCAACCTCCGTTTCGCACGCGCCCTTAGACGGAGGTTAGACTTAGAGATAAACTCCCTCTTAAAGATCGATATACGTGAATGACATGTAAACACTGAGCGCTGGTCACGTTGGGTTTATTTTCCGCACCGAGAGTGGCTTCTTCACAATCGCCCACTATCCTTGTATTGCAGTAACACAGCCCGAAATGCAACTACTCATAGTACAACGTTGCCTTGCAGAGGCTAACGAGTGTGATCATAGACCACATGGAGGCGAGCCAGGTCACGCGTCAACAGTTGGAGTGTGACCCAAGAGGCGTCATTCCGGCATACCTGGTTACTGTGCGCCCTCCCTCCCACCCTATTGCGGAGTGGGTGTACGTCATTAGGACAGAAAAGTCGGTGGCCGCGTTCGGCACGCGACGGAATGGTGCGAGCTATGGGCACCGTATTAATTGAGTCCTGAAGCGATTACGCCTAGAATAAGGCGTAGAGCACCGTCATCGCTTCAAGACCCATCCAATACGGCGCGCATAGCTCGCACCATCCCGTCGCGCGCCAAACGCGGGCACGCGATTTTCCTGTCCTAATGACATACACCCTTGCGGAATCAGTCTTCCAGGCATGTGTCTTAAACGAGTACCGTATCTCACCCGACCCATACAGCAGTCAACAGTCGCAATATCAATATGGCGAAATCGATGTATCGACTTACGTTCCAAGTGGAAGGCATGATATGAGACATATCGGCAGCTAGGCACGCGGGTCAAGAGGAGTCAGCTCATATTATAGGGACATCTTAAAAGACACGCACCGGCAGCAAGATATAGTGATGATTGCCCTCTGGTGGAACTCTTTTACTTCTACATATATCGTACCTTCTTTTAGGAATTTCGTATTCGTAATGAATTATGTACATCCACGCAGGGCGGCGCTATGCTCAATTTCAGCATATACAATGCGCCAAAATTACGTGCGCAGATATCCACCGTTGTAGAAACGGCTAAACAAAGAGTTGCGGACTGTTTTTTTGGTAACAATTTATTGATAGCATTAAGCAACAAAATATATGATTACAACTCAAAATGTCCTCCTTTGGCACGGATGCAGGCCCTAAGACGAGATGGGAAGTGGTCCACCGTGGCGCGCAGGTACTCCGGGAAGATTTGATCTCAAGCTTTCTTCAGGTCCTTCTCTAGGGCTTCAATCGTGTGATGCTGCTTCGAGCAGGCCTTGCTCTCCAAGTAGGACCATACAGAATGGTCCATCGGATTAAGATCGGGACTACTCGATGGCCAATTCTGAGCACTGACGTTGCTTGGGAGGTTGTCTTGACACCACTGCTTGTCACCTTTTATCTATGAGCCGGTGCCGTATCGTTCTGAAACACGAATGAGCGAGGTCCGAAATGGCACTTTGTCCACGGCACCAAGGTGTCATTCAGTAAGATTTCCAAGTAAACTTCTATGTTGATTTTGGTAAATTCTTCGATAAAAATGAGTGCTGGCTCGGCTCCATACGCAGTGATGGCCCAAACCATGATTTTCTTTGGATAACCAAAACGCTTTGTATTCTCCCATTGCCGTTAGCCTCTTCAAGGGATGTGCAAAACACACGATCATTTTGCCAGTTGAAGGTCGACTCCATCGTGAAGAATTTTTCATTGGAGAAGACAATGTCGCGGTCGCGCGCCAACCTGAATGGTTCAACGAGCTGATCGGAGAGTATAAGAGCCAACCACTTTATGAGAAACGAACGCTGATGACTGTTACTACAAGGATGCTGAGTTATGGGCAAAAGCTTCGGTGCCGGACGGGACTCGAACCCGCACTTCATCCTTTCCGCATCGCGAGCTGCGGCGATAAACAGCAGTTATCAAAAAAAAATTAAAAATATCAAAATCTTTACTAAAGCTGATGACTGTGTTTTTGAATGGTGATAGAAGAGAGCCAGATTGAAAGCCCTGTAGCCATTTGACCCCTCATCGCTACAAAAAAATAAACAGATCAAGCACCGCAACCTTGCGCACGTAATTTTGGCGCACCCTGTATACGCATCATTTGTGTTCCCACAGAAACGTAATCAGACGTTCACAATATTCCATTGTTGTATAGCGGTACATATATGCGTTCGACGTTGTTATCATGTTCTAATAGATGCAGGTTTCCTAATCAGTCTTTGCTGTAGCCGTGCAATATGCATTTACTAAATGATCTCGAAGATCTTTACAGGCGTTTTTTCGTAAAGCATTGAGGTGATTAATGACATAATCAGGAATAAAGCCTTCTTCTTCCGCGAGTTAGCCTTAGCAAAATGTAGTTTTTGACGAAGTTGCGTAGTCAGAAGTAAATTTACGGTTGAAATATTGGAGTTCTTCTGAATTGCGGAAGCAACAACCTTCATCTTCTCTGGAGTAACCGGGCTTATTTACCAGAATCGGCTCACCGCACAAATGATCTTCAGCATCTTTGCACCACACTTTCGAGGTGCCGTCTTTCAGATCGACTTTCACCACCTAAATAAGGGTGCAAAGGTAGAAAAAACTCACGTATTCTGTATGGCATTAATACCAGCATCTGTACAAAGAACAACCTTGCGGTTATAACATAACTATTCGCAATTTGCTGCACACTCCATAGCTACAGAGTGGCGCGCTCGCAGCATGTAGTGCGGGTTCGCTCACGCTCGCCTGACATCTATGAGCTTCGAATTAGGCCGCTGTCAGACCGCGATTTTGCGGTGTTGCCCTTTCGCACACGATTCTGCGGCGCTGAGATTTGCAAGCTTCAACCTCGCGTGCGGAGGCGCGACGCGAAGCGTGACGGCGGTCTTAGGCCGCGGTCATACTCACCGCCGGCAGGGCGTGGCTGCATTCACAGGCAGCGAGGGAGAGTGGTACGAAGGAGGTGCAAAGATGACGCAGGCAACGAGGCAGGGTGGCATAGGCGGAGACGCAGAGATACGCAGGCACGCCCTGCCGCCGGCACCGCAAGGTATGACCGCGGCCTTAGGAAAACATCACAGATTTCGACATCAGAGTTTTCGCAAGGGACTTACTCCGTGTTTCTCATTTTCTTCATGGATAAGACAAGAACCATAAACGTATCGATAGTCACACATGTTGAGATCATAGCAATAGCGCGGGAACTCGAGCGCTGGAACAGGGCTGTAAGCTGCTGTACCGCCGATAATATGTAAATGAACAAACGAAACTTACATATATCACATATTTTCATATCTATACAGTGAATACTACCGTCTTTTTGGAGAACAGCCTGACAATCACCAGCGAACTTGCATGACGACAGCAAGTTATCACCAGGTTTGCTCTCGCCGTCAACATTCAATGGGACGATCATTCGATGTAGGAAGGGCTTGAATCCAGATTTCTTAAATATTCATGCAATTGGAAAACTGCAATTTAATGGATGCTTAGCCAACCAAGGAAGAATGAGGAAAGAAGAGCATGTAGTGGGTAACAAGACGTATGCGAAAATAGAAAAAAAGTCAGGGAAAGAGAGAAAGAGGACAAATAAGAATCTACGGGAGTTCAGTGATATTCGTCAACACCGAAGAATGGGGTGTTAAATGTTTGTTTGGTTTTTATCATTATCCAGATTCGGTGCCACTTTGAAACGTCAAGCGCGTTGTTTACCTTCGAACGAAATCCACCAGTACGCATGTGCTCCAGAAGTAAGTCGTCAAAGTTGCCTGGACTCAAAATCTTTGCATAGTCAAGAACGAGGAAACCGTCTTTCTCATATGAATTCGCGTGATGGAAAACGAAGAATGCGTCTGATGTCACCTAAAAGCGCAGTCAATCAAAATAGCAACGGTACATAGAAATTGTACCTTTCGTTCGACGCGTTTCTTTTTGATCCGATCGAAAAGGATCACATTGACCCCGAGGTTTTTATCCCAGTACATGCAATCGTTGAATGACTTGGACATTATCTGCCTGAAATGAGATCGGAAGTGGTAAATTTCCCGCCCATCACCTTCCACAAACTTTTTATGTCCGAAATATCCAGGAACAGAAGTACAAAAGCGAAGCGCGGAGTAAGTTTCAACGCGCAGAGTGATGATAGCTCCACCCATAGAGGGAGGCGCCCATTACATGTCAAAATGTAACATGCGCTCGAAAAGAGTGTGCTCGTGAGGCTACCTCTAACCAAAGGGTTTTAACTTCCATAGAACTTTGAAAGTGAACCTAGGTGGAACTACAGAGTCTCGAATGCTGATTACAAATATGAAAACCAAAATTGCAGAATGGCGTTCTGAAGCGGGTCAGGAGAAACTTTCGCCCATGAAATTCTATACTTCCAACATCGAAAAAGGATGAAAACCTACTCCAAACTGTCAGTAGCAACAGCTCACATGCTCAACATTACAGGAACACCTGAAGAGATATTTTCTCTGTTCCCTGCGTATCAGGCTACCTCTGACTACCACTATCTGGTAATCTAGTTTGTTTGAGTCCCGGTGTCCCTAGCACGCAAGCCGTGTATTATTTCGCAAAATGAATGTGATATCCGTGTTTACGGGACCGAATTACCTCGGGAGACGACTTCTTGGCGGATTCGATAATTTGACCCCGGCAAACGCCATTTTGCAATTTTGGTTTTCATATTTGTAATCAGCATTCGAGACTCTATAGATCTACCTAGGTCTCCTTTCAAAGTGCCATGGAAAGTTCAACCCCCCCCCCCCCTAATCAGGTCGAAGTTATGTACAACATTTAAAAAAAATCTGGCACTATTAAACCAAAGCTACCCCACTGCCTCTTCTAGCGATGCGGTCAAAGAGGTGATTTCCGGAAAACTTTTCGATTTGACTGCAAACTTGTACCCAGGGGTAATTCGACCCGTAGAACACAAATATGACATTCGTTTGACGCGAAACTGCTTGGCGCCCGCGCTATAGGCGCCATTTTGGCGCCGGCGCCTGTGGCGCAGGCGCCGAGCAGTTTTTCTCCAAACTAATGACATATTTGTGTTCTACGGGTCTAAATACCCCTTGGAACAAATTTCGAGAGAGTTTGGTGATCCACCCCATTTTGACGCTGGCGCCTAGGGCGCAGGCGCCAAGCGTTTTCGCGCCAAACGAATGTCATATTCGTGTTCTACGGGCCAAAATACCCCCGGGTAGGAGGTCGCAGCTGAATCGAAAGGTTTTCCATAAATGACCTCTTTGACCGCATCGCTAGAAGAGGCAGTGGGGTAGCTTTGGGTAAATAGTGCCAAAAATCTAATATCCGTTTACACCCAAATGATTGCGAAGTAACATAATACACACCTGGCAAGCTTTTCTGGGGATTGTGCGAGATCTCTATCATTCATGGGAGAACTTTGAAAGCGTAAACTAAAACGCACTTCGTAATGAGGCCTGTGAGGCTGATTCGCTCCGGTGTCTCGAACAGAATAAAGTAGTTGTCAGTAATTCCAAACGAGTGGTAATAGCCTGGTGCCCATCTGTCGGTTGCTGGAATCGTCGCCAGGACTTCCGTCTGCTCGAAACTGTGACTGCTTGACACACCTTGAACTCATTCTTTGCTTGCGTGGACCAACCTTACCAAAGTTTATTCTTCAGAGAAAGCTTGGGATGAAGTGGAAGTAAGCTGTTGAAGAGCGCTATCTTAAAGTTGCATACATACACGATAAGGTTGAGGTTGTACCTTGCGGATCGTACGATACGCTCTTACTTGTTGTGCTATTTTCTCAAGTTCTTTACCACACTGGGTCGTGGGTTACAATGGAGCAGCTCAGTGAAGGGAAAATATCATGCTCAAGTGAGAAAGCACAAGACGGCACTTGCGATTGTGCGATTTTGCGATCTTGCGAATCGTACGATTCACAAGGTATAACCTCAGCCTCACGGCGATGGATGTAATGCTTGAGCACACCAACATTTTGGTCGCGATGCATGCGCTACCCGCGTTTCATCAATCGCGATAGCGCTCGCCGAATGCGGTAGCGGCTTGAAGTGATGGAAATAGCATATTAGGTTGGTGCATAAGTTATGCGACACTTTCAAAATTTCTTGTGGTTTCGCTTCTTTTAAGCTTCATCAGGTTTCAATTACCATGGCGAGTTAGAGATGCTCCGATCATCTTCCTGAAATATATAGGTGGTGGCCTAGCTACATTGTACAAAGAATGGGTTCAAATTCGTAACCCCATACTTAGACCCATAATACAACATGTCTTCAGGATTCCTAGTTAAGGAATCACCTGCTATTACCTATGCTACTCTCAGTATTGATGCCATCTGTTATTCTACAGCGTCCCGCTGTTCTATTTTTTGAGTCATGAGATGCGAATATTACTGTCCACCCTCCCATAGGTGGTTGGACGTCCTTTATACAA
The DNA here is from genome assembly GCA_963978905.1 of Trichostrongylus colubriformis. Taxonomy (NCBI): domain Eukaryota; kingdom Metazoa; phylum Nematoda; class Chromadorea; order Rhabditida; family Trichostrongylidae; genus Trichostrongylus; species Trichostrongylus colubriformis. Next base: position 55,503,022 of record OZ022259.1, on the reverse strand, counting down.
GATGATTCCTTGGTGGTTCAAAAAGGAATTCGGAGGTGACCATGCTATAGGTAAGCAACACATACTCTACCCATGCGACAAATGACAGATGATCAAATGGCCATGGCTTCGAGAAATTGTAGGCAGTTAGGGCGCCTCAGGAGCGCCTTATTACAAAGCGTGACCTTACCAACCCAGTAAGTCAGACAATGCAGCAGTGTGAGTGGCTGAAAAACTTTCTTAGGCCGCTTCCATACTTTGCGCACCGACGCCGGCACGCGCGTGACGGCGTCGGTGCGCAAAGTATGGAAGCGGCCTTATGCTGTCCTCACTGGCGAAATATCTGCAATACATAATGATTTGAGATGAAAGCTGGGTACTCCCTGTTAACCATGAGGAGGTGCACAACTGGCAGAGTAGTGAAAATCGTCTCTATGTGGCGATTCAGGATTTCAGGTCAAATCTATTATATTTATCCAGACCTCAGGAATACCAAACAGAGTTATACCAGCCGATACTGCTGTGACGACAACGTTTGCGCCAAACATCGCCAGAATTCAGCCAAAGCTTTTATCGGTTCCTGAAGTCAGGATATGTATTCCACATGGCCACCAGCATGCTGCTGATAAGGCGGAAAACAAGAGGGAGCAGAGCTCTGAAGTTCCGCCCCAATCTAAGTATTATCCTTATCCTAGGGTGTTTCGAATACAACATGACCAGGGCCCTGAGCATTCATAGGAAGCGACAAGTTAATTATCTAGCTTCATTCGAATAGTGTATGCTTGTTTCTCAAATCGTAGCTTGTGAGCTTCTGGACAGAGGGCATTGAGCAGCTATTCATATTGGGGGTAAGTGGTAGAAGACGTTGATGATTACGCTGCCTATATATAACAAAAAGCTCAAAAGTAGTCAAGTCCTAAAAAAATAAAGGGCTCCGTGCCACTACAGAACATTTTGATGAATTTCACAACAAATATTGTTTCACCAACTACGAAGTTCTTTCGTCGTCGTCTCAAGACTTATACACCAACCTAATACATACATCCTTCGACAACCTCACCAGCTGTTTCCAAATGGGCTATAGTGCTCGTAACGAAGATGTGATTTTTTCTCAGCCCAAGGCGAAAGAACTTCGTAGTTGGTGAAACAATATTTGCTGTGAAATTTATCAAAATGTTCTGTAGTGGCACGGAGCCCTTTATTACATTAAGGCAAAAATTACCATCATTTCAAAACTCTTTCTGAGCGCAACTCCCATAGTACCGAAGCGTCTCAGGTTGTACGCTCCAGGCTTTTCTTTTATTGTTTTTCTTGCGTAAAACATTATTCTCAAGTTGGTTGCATAGTAAGTTTTGTATAAAATGCACCGAGGTAGGGACACGATTGGGTGCTACTGGAGTTGGGGGGGGGGCCAGCGGGGTGACGGTTGGGACACACGAATCTAGGCCGTGACCGTGTGACAGCCTGTGGCCTTTGCCCTGTGACATGAATAATTCAGACAAATTGACTATACAACGGAACAGACTTGCAAGGAGGACACGATTTACATGAACAAATTTTCTGAATTATTTAAGGCTTAGGTCAAAGGCCACAGGCTGTTGCAGGGTCACGGCCTAGATTCGTGTCCAGCGCACTGTGCTCTGCGTCTCTAACGCAGGGATAGAGCGCAGAGAAGCCATAGCGCTAGCCGAATCGGCTTCGAATACTGCATAGAAACGATTCTAATGAAGCAAATTCGTGCTTTTTTTTCCATCCTATGTTAGCCTAAGCCTTGGGGAAGGAGATTCCCTTTCCCTAGGCTTAGGCGAATATGCGTAAGTGGTTGTTTAGTCTAGTTGAAGTGAATTTCTCGTTAAATTCTGATGGAGGAATAGTTTGATTGTTTTTTCAGTTAGTTAGCTGTATCTAGGCATAAAATAACCTTGAGAGTGCCTATAAACAGAAATTGGGGGCAACTTATGCTTTTGTCGAGTGGCCCCCCCCAACTCCAGTAGCGCCCACGATTGTACACAAGAATTCGCCTCAACACTATCTGACTGCACACATCTCATATTTTTTTTTTTAGAAATCTGGGGTCAAATAAAGTCGGGGGGGGGGGGAGACGCAATTTTGCGTCGACGTTTCACCCACGTCAAAGCTTCTTTCCCTCCCTAGGCTTAGGCTAAAGCAGATGAGACCTATGCTTTGACATATGCTTTTTTATGTGGAAGGAGGAGATATCAATTTTAGCCTAAGCCCAGGGAGGGAAAGGAGTTTCGACGTCGACGCAAAATTGCGTCTCCCCCCCCCCGACCTTATTTGACTCGAAATCTGAAAATATCGAACTAGCACACTAATTTGTTAACTGAGTTGAAGACGCTCGAGTAAGTGACACATTAAAACTTATCGAAACAAATGAAATATGTATACGGTATGAATAACGTGTGATTTCGACAAATCAAACGCGTTGTCCGCAATTGCCGACACTCTCGTGGTCCAAAAACTGGTATAGCCACATGTTTTACAACTTTTTCTGGGGCTGCTTAAGAAGCATGTTCTGTGGCAATACACTGTTTTTTAGATGTCTGACGTGCCTTCAATTTATGCGGGTTTTCGTACTAAACTGGACGAAAACGAGCATGTCGAATTCAAGATGCATATGAAGAACGCTTCCTATGAGATTCCACAAAAGAACGAAGGCGAAGTTATGGTGCGGCAAACCCAACCGCTAAGTCAGTGAGTGTTTGCTAGATTCGAAGACTCCGAGAGGTGCCTAAACAAAGAGGCTGAAATCTAAAGGTTGATTTGTCTCGCCACTTAACGTCTGTCAAAGGGTAAGCGGAACAATCGGGGTTGAGGGTTATCATGGTAGCAGACACTGCAAGATAGCGATGCGCTATTCATTTAGACCTCAGCTGGTACAGCTTTTTTTCTGGTCTTTTGTGTTCTTGTTGCATCGCGTGTTCTTTTTACCAGCAATTAGCTTTCAATTAACCGTGCCACCTGGACCTGGAAGTAAGGGAGGTGCAGAGTCACCATAAGCATTCCGTTAAGTTGATCTCATTTCTGCAAATTTGCGAATTCTCATACGAAGTCGCATCCTCGAAGAGTTGCGAGCCCCGTGCTAAATCGCAGAATCTCCAAGCCTGACGTAGTCTTGGTGTTCTGATCCGCTCTAGGATATCACGCACAGGAAAAGAACAAGAAACTAGGAAATAACTTGTGTGATGATGAAGTATAAACTTATGGATGTCCACTTAGTTCTAGACACTGAAAATACCTTCAAACCAACCTCAGCAAGCACTTTTGTTCATCCTGCAAGAAAGGGTAACCCTTTACTCTGTCCTTTGTTCAGAGTTCCGCTCAAAGATATTCCGTCCTCTGTTTCTATTTCACAAGGACCTCACATGCTAAGCCCGGCATCAGCCGTCACGACTTTGCGGTATAGACTCCACGCGCCAAGGCATAGCATTGTAGAATCTGAGACTGGGGTCATACATTGGGATCGGTTTGCAGTTCGCCTGATGAGGTGCGTATCGACCTGCAAAATCGCAGAATCGCATGTGCCATCATGCGCACTGTCACTTGAGCAAGTTATTTCCCCGTGTCTCTTGCCACTTTAAGGCCGTGTATGGGAACCGACTACCGCTGTGGGAGTAAGGTGAAGTGGAAGTGCGCAAGACGACACTTGCGAGTCTGCGATCATGCGATCTTGCGGATCACAGTATAGCATGCTATAACCTCGGCCTGAACCCGCATAATCACATGCAAAAATGCCACACCGAAGAGTTGCAAAATCGCAAAACCAAGCTTATCTGCCAAGCTCATGTATACGGTCAACAGCAATGGAATCCTAGGAATTTCATAGATCCGCCTTTTGGAAACGAGCCTCTCCCAATACATATATCAGATTAAAGGATAGCTAAGCCTTCACCTGAGGGTGCGTAGCGGTGTTATTAGTCTTTTGTTACTGTAGTCAGTCCTGTATGTATATTTATTATAGTGGTCACATTACATAATAAGGGGAGTACGGTAGGGGTGGAGGGTGAGGCCGCGTTCATCGTTTGACGCCGGGTGGGGTCCACGAGGTCGAATTTCCGCGCGGCCGCGCGCGATGAGCGGCACAGCGGGTGCGAGTGCCAGTGGCAGGGGATGGCAGGCTTCAGGCGAGGCAGTGTGGTATGGGTGGAAAGCGCAGACGTGACGCAGTCACGCTCAGCCGGCCGATCAAGGGCAATCGATACGGCGTGTCGCACGGGGGCGCCGCGAGTGAAACGCCGCGAAGCGGAAATTCGACCTCGTGGACCCCACCCTTTGACGCCGGCACCGGCGGCGACGACGTCGGTGCGCAAAGTATGAACGCGGCCTAAGTAGTCGAGGGCGTCGTTCAACGTCGTCGTATGTTCGGCTATCACCAGCTTAAAGGAATCGTCCACGGAAAATGAGTTTTTGTGTTACCCATATATTTATGTTCTATTTGCCTAATGTTGGCCTCATGCAAAATTTCACGCGAAAAAATGTGAATCTGGCTGAGATACAGCACCACAAAGTGCGGTCCCAGTGGGCGGGGCCTCCGTGTAAAAGCCTCGTCCCGTCTTCCGCCGCCGTTGGGAACGGAGAGTGGGACTGTTTACGTAACCTTCTGTTCCTACAATGCGTCTCAGACCACGGCGGACGCGGTACGAGGCTTTTACACGGAGGCCCCGCCCACTGGGACCGCACTTTGTGGTGCTGTATCTCAGCCAGATTCGCATTTTTTCGCGTGAAATTTTGCATGAGGCCAACATTAGGCAAATACAACATAAATATATGGGTAACACAAAAACTCATTTTCCGTGGACGATTCCTTTAAGTACCGACTTGCGGGGTGTGTATAAAGTGGCACGAATGACTTTGTTCGCACCTAATGTGCGAAGAAGTAATTAACGAGGGGAGAGAACTGAGGCTGAGACTGAGGTCACCCAATTATAAAAACTAACTTGCCTACAACAGCCACCAAAAGAAAAATGATATGATTATAAAAAGCCACGAGTAAATGAATATTCTTACCGGGTACTACATGCCGTTTCGAACTATGCAATGATGATTGCTTACAAACATGCACACTTTCATCTACTGCCAAATCCACTCATTGTACTTCGCAGTCTGTTCTTTTAAATGAAACTTTGTACACACTAAAGCCAAATTCCGTGATCTTTGAGTTCACATTCGTACAAGGGTTACTGATTGAATACTGGATGTGTGTTCACAAACTGAAGCCCTTTTTTGCCTTGTAATACAGGATATAAAGTTCATTTATTCCTGGCTTCCTTTACTCATATTATTTTTCTTCCGGTGGCTGTTGTAGGCAAGTTACATAACTGGTGACCTCAGATTCTCGCCCTTCGTTGATTACCTCTTCGCGCATTAGGTGCGAAGCCTACTTACTTCTTCCCACATTAGGTGCGAGGAAAGTCTTTTGTACCACTTTATACACACCCCCGACTTGCGTAACCATACGCAACCGGTGGCGTGCATCCAAAGTTATAACGTGGATGCGACACATATTTCTACGACAGGTGGAATGACATTAGCATCCATCGGCTACATTCATACTATAGCTACTGAATATGGATCTATAAAAGTTTCCTTTTTTAGTTTTCTGATTATGTCGAGTTGCCCAGGATTCGCTCGCCATGCAAAGAATGCTCTACTAGTGGTCTCGCTCAACTAGTTAATTGGTTTGTGTATGGGCTATTTGACCTAATCGAAGACTCAATCCCCCTTTAGAAAGCGAGAAGGTGAAAACGCGAGTTTTCCTCTGCCGTAAAAATTGCGGTGAGGAAAAGTTGTATTATTGAGGGGAATTGCTTCTTGACTGTGTAAGCAACATAAGCGATTGTTTTTAGCGGGATTAGCCGCTCAGAAAGCATCACAACAAGCAGGTTGCCCTGTACGAGAATCACAAGCGTCTTGAGGTCACCGCTAGGGGTTTGACTGTGGAATATGAAAGTCGAGGTGCTCGGTAAAGCAACAGAAGAGATTACGGAATAAAAGCCAATCATAAGCCAGAGAAATAGAATCCCTGACACCATCATGTGGATGCTTTCATGCCTTCTGCACCACTCCGGGTGATTTTCACGGTGAGTCAAGCCACACAGCCGTAAGCATTGCCTGCTCCCACAGCTATTCGGTCATGAGCCGTGAAGAACTGAAATGCATTCATGATGCCGCGATGAAACCTTTGGGTGCGCTTTTCAACACGAGTTTCACCACAGATCTACTTTTTAAAACTCGCTATTTCATCTGAAGGGAACGTGTCTCCCCAAATTTGGTTTAGCTCCTTACCCCTGACGGCGTCTCTAAACATTTTGTACTAGACCTGGTTTACTATTTTGTTTAGGACACTTTGTGCTTTCCTGAACACGGATGGTGGTCGTTTATACATCGGTATCGATGATACGGGAATGGTTCGAGGGGTACATTTGAACAATGACATGGTTGGCTTTTCAAATTCTTCAGCTTTTCTTGAAGTTTCGATTTCCACAGCTCGGCTGCCACATGGTACAATTGTCCATAGCGGTATAACTTCCTCAGAATATTAATTTTTCAAGTCTCGAATATTGACTTTTCCGAGCTGTTTCCAACACTCCAAAGAAATGATTGTAAATAAATGACTATTTCTCAGAAGGACCACTTCCTGGCGTCACTAAGCGAGTGCCTTTATCATTTTGTTCCACCGGTGCCACCCGAGCTCATTCGAGGTAAGCCAATCAAATGTATTGTACAAGATTGCAGGAGTTGTAGTGTGTACGTAACATATAAGTAATATTCTTTTACAGTAGCATTCATAAAAGTACACGAATTAGGCCGTTCTGATAAGCTCCCGGATCCGGATTGGCCCACTGAGAAACCCGACGATTTTGACGGCACTTTCGCAACAGATGTAAAGTACGTGGTACGTACACGCTGATGCCTTTCGCGATTATAAAAATCGTTCCTCAGTGACGGAACTGCGCCATCGTTTCTGATTTATTGTTGTCAGGTGAGACATCGACGGCTCATTTCACCACAAATGGGTTTTTGGCCATGGATTGAGTTTCGTGGCAATCAAGAGTGAGACGACATGTACTTTAAGATTTACGGTTTGACTGTACATGTTGTGGGCGCCGAGACTGTAGAGGTGTTTTACCCTCTTTACATAAGAGCGGTGGTTCGGTGGTATTGAATATTACGGGGAACACGTCTTTATTCGACTGTTAACAGAAGAGTGAGAAATTTCGACCAGACGCGAGAATACGAAGGATCATCGCTAGCGATGATAGCATAAATTGAACGATACCATGGTTCAAGATCCCCCTCCTAAATTTTCCTTTCACAGTTCGCTAAACTCTCAAAAATTTGATTGTAAAAACGGCTTGGAATCTTGTGTAAAAGGTTGACTCTGTTGGGAACATGCTGCTGATTGCATTGCGTTATAGCTGCAGCTATAGCTTTTGTGGCAAAGTATTTGAAGCGAAGATCTCTTACCAGCAAACGTAAATGTATTCTAAACATGTATAGTCATTCTTCACACAGATGGAAGCCACTAAATGGCTAGGCGCTCACTCTGTTACGTCCTGATAAGGAAGCCTTTTTGTTTTCGTTTAACTACTTAGTGCTCAGAGCAGCTGGACGCTCCTAAGAGATGTTGGTATACTTTCGAATCCTGATATGATTTTGTTGAAGCGATTCCTTGATATGAATTGGCCAGTGTAATTGTGGTAATCTTCCTACTTCAAGCAAGCTCCCAAGGAGCATGCGGTTCTTCCTCATTTCAATCTGTATATGTCGAGAAATACATATTACAACAACACTCGTTTAGTATGATATGGAACATTTTCTTGGAAAGCACAAATGCCCTTGCCAGATCGGCGCAGTTGAGGACATGAATCGCTACTTGGTAGTTGTGAAGGTATTTATTTGCTTTTTTTCTCATATTTTTATCAATGAATTACCTATTTTTTCATGAGTGTGTTCTTTCTTCGTACTCCTTATTTTCTTGATGGAAAATCGCTACCATTTCTGCAAGCGTATGTCAGTAGTAGGGCGTTGTACAGTAATGACGACTAAAGCGATTGGGTGATTCGGGCGATTAGGCGATAGACGAAGAGAAATATCGATGAGGCGATAGGTGATGGCGACTAGGGCGAAGTTTTGAAGGATAAAAAGTATTTTTTTCTCTCAGCCTGTTCGATTGCAGTCGCAGTGCCTAGTATTGTCGTTGTTGATGACATCCCTCCATCTCTTCCTTGGACTCCATTTGGTCGCTTCCCTTGCGTTCTCAGCTCGAGTGCTTTCCCTATGATCCTCATTATCAGGTCATCTCAGCACGTGTCCATATTATCACAAGCGCCACTCCCCTAATTACAGCTACACAGCCTCGCCCTGTCAAAGCGCATTCATCCGCACACCCATCTCAACATCCTCAGCTCAGCTGCATACAGCTGTCTTTCATGTATGTTTGTTGTAGGTCAACAGTCGCTCCTGTAGTCCTGGAGCACCTTTCATCGTAAAGGAATCCAGTGGAATCCACACATTTTATCCATGTCGTGTTACCGGGCCTTCACTCTCTGGTTTACTGCATCTTCAGTTGCTAGATCACTGCCGAAGTACCATGAGTCTTCTACCCTCTCGATGGTTTCCTCACGACAATCTGATATTGATTCTGAGCACTCTTTGGAGCTTATGGATTCGGTGTTCTTGAAATTTGCCTGCAGACAATTTCCGCCAGCCTGCTCAGCCATTTCTACACTTTTGCCTGAAGTTCTTTCCTGCTGTACGCTACAAGGGAAACGTCGTCTGTTTACTGAATAGTCTTCAGTGGTTTCTCCATGAGATATTTTCTTGACATTCAGAGTGAGGACCAAAAGGAACGGTCCCAGGGTCGATCATTGGTGGTGTCCACTGCGTGTGAAATCCGTACGGTGTACATATGACTTTCTTCGCCTCATAGTATATATCTCTAACGAGTGCGCTCAGACGTTTCGGAACATGTTGTTTCGCAACGCGTTCCGGAATACTGGTCTGGGGAGACTGTCGAAGACCTTTTCATGGTCGAGGAATGCTAGGTAGCATGGCCGCCGCTCTTCTTGACATTCTTTCATCACTTGTCTGGCGACGAAGATGGCGTCGATTGTGGATCAGGTAGATCTCAAACTGTTTTTGAGAGATCCAATTGAGTTTTCTCAAGCTCGAATCGACCATCTGCTCCATCAGCTTTATGGTGTGAGCTGCTAGCTTGATACTGCGGTAGATGAAGCATTCTTTGTATACTTCTTCTGTGTTGAAGATGGAACGATGGTATGCGTCCTCCACCCTCTCGGGATCGCCTTTTCAGCCACAGTGTTGAAGAATTGAGTGAGCCATCCTATCTCGTATTCTTCGAGCCTCTACCACTAGCCCACCTGGATGAACCGCGTTTCTACATTTCATGTTCTCTAGCATGCGACGGACCTCTTCATTCGTCCAGGATAAGATAGAAGCAGTTGTGGTTCTCCTCCATGGGCTTTTGTTACGAAGAAATCCTCGGTAATAACCCTATCGAAGTACGCCTGTCACCCATTTTTACCCCATCTGGCTTCGTAGGATGGCATCCCCGCTGCTTTTTACAGTTTTACCAGACCGATGTCTTATGTGGCTCGATGCCGGGCTTTGGCCAATCCGAAGACGAACGTGTCTGCCTCTCTATCCAGCTTCTTGTACAAGGCATCCGTTCATGGCTCTCTGGACTGTGAGGGGGCAACCGCTCAGGGTGCACAACTATATGCTTACTACACGTAACGTATACCGTAGTGACGGACTGCCAAGAATCCGTAGACGAGTGCTTTATCCATGCTCAAGAAGTAGTCTGGCGCTAACGTAAAAGAAAGTAGTTTTGCTAGTTGAAAAAAATGTTGGCAATGTTGTCAGTCTCTGAGCGGCTGGAAATGGCCAGCATGTCAATTATTGCCCACACAAAGGGGTATGAGGCTGGTAGTACCCGACGTCTGCGGTCTGCGACTGCGAGCCTTGCTGCCAGCAAGTGTATGAACGGACCTCCCGGTAATGAACTGCACATTCAGGTTTTGTCAGATCCTAGAAATGTGGTTTATCGGAATGACGAAGGGCTTGTGTTTTTCCGACGTCATGGCTCCAACAAGATGATACCGGTTGCAGATATTCTGACGTTTCATAGAACACCTTACATGGAGGAGTAGGTTTTTTAATGAATTACAAATTTATAATAAGTGCCCGTTGAATAGAATTGTTCAAAGCGTAGGGTAAAAATTCACAGGGTGTTCTGAATAGTCTCCAAGCCCGTTGCAGAGGTGGGTGGGAGGCTTCTCAGAATGTGTCTCTGTTGATAGCCTAACATTCTTGACATGGATATCATTGCTGTACTGTGATTGTTTTTTGGCTTTCCATTTTCTAGTGAGCAATGCTTGAGACGTCGTTTACATGAAGTTCTTGTTGTCGCAATGGCTCTCATTTTTGGCGGAGCATGTCTTACGTAGTGTTTTTCATTTTTTGGTAACAATTATCACGTAATTACAGCACGGAGCCGGAACGTAGACAACTCTAAGAGGACAAGATGGAAGAAAAACACTGTCAGTCAAGCATCTCGGTTGGATTCCTTTTTGATTTTTACATCTTCAGTTATTCGCTCGCTTTTCAGTTTCGAGCCACATCGAACTCAATTCGATCACCCCTCTTTGCCAAAGCACTTCTGATTTACGTCTTAGTATTCCCATGGGAGCCCCGCCTGTTGTCCTGCACTTGATCAAAATGTAACTGATGAGCTTCGTGTTTTTTCTCGAAAACAAGCACCAGATTAACCTTAGGATCTGTGGTATGCACAGGTTATAAGGCTTGACTCTTAGGCTGGGGTTATGCCTTGCCGATCATACGATCCGCAGGATCGCAAAATCACAAAATCGCGTGATGGCAGAATCTCATGTGTTGTCATGGCCCTATCGTTGAGCATGCTATTTTCACAGGTTCTTTAGGCCGCTTCCATACTTTGCGCACCGACGCCGTCACGCGCGTGCCGGCGTCGGTGCGCAAAGTATGGAAGCGGTCTTACCGCTCTGGAACCGTGAGTGGTGAGAGGCCAGCGTTACATAGGGAAATAACGCGCTCAAGTGGGAGTGCGCAGGACGACACCAGCAATTCTGCTATTTTACGATCCTGTGAATCGTATGAACCGCAAGATATAATCTCAGCCTTATTCAGTACACGTCGGTATACCTACATGTATAGCTTCTCTGTCGTTGTATGTTTGGCTTTTGAATATTTGTTATTGCTGTAACAGTTTGTAAGACTGGTTGGTATAATAAAGTGAGTGGTATGTAGGAATATAAAGCAAGCCGGGGGGATACATCAATCCTCAACAGGGGCATAACTAGCGGCTAAATTGGTAGGCATACCTCACGTTAGGCAGCCGTCAGACTTCGCGATTTCGAGATTTTGCCATGAAACGGCTTCACACGTGAAGTTATGTACTAATTGCACAATCTCAAAGCCGTATTATCACGTGTGATCAACGGAATTTCTCAGGCTCTGGGTCAAAGTGTAAAAAGGAGATGTTATAGAACTTACTAATTAAGTTCAAATCCAAAGCTGATATTCGATTGAATCTCCACTTAAAAACTTGAAGGAACAGAAAGCAGCACACCACAAATAGGAAACAAGGTACGGCACAAATTTTCTAAAGACCTCTGAAATGCATCGATCAACCGTGGGAGGCGGTATCTGTCCAGGGTACCAGCGTGGATGAATACTCGAGAAACTATGGGATGAAAAGGAAAAATTAGCTTTCATACCACAATACGAACAAGAACGTAAACTACTGCTGGCGGGCCACTACACGGACCGGATAAGAGTTTGCATTACCAACAATGTGGATGAAATCCTCATGCGTGGCGCATCCCGCAAGAGGCCGGCTAACGCCAGTCGCCATTCCATCAGATCTTTGAGAGCAAAAGATGTGTACTGGAGGCATTTCGGACACAATGGATCATTTTTTCCAAAGATTTGTGGGAAGACCTCGCTTTTTCGATGAGAAATCTCAACTGGCTTTCTTCAGAATATTTATTTTATTTTGGAGATTTGGTATAGTTCAAGCAGTCATTGGAAAGCGGCAACCTCGCAGATCCCGGGCAACAAAAGTGCATTTATATGGTCAAGTTTGTAGGAAGTTACGACCCCTTGTGGTGAAACACTTTTTCAAGAATCTTCAAAATTTTCCTCCACTAGTCCTTCATTTTTTTCATATTAGAGATATAGCGGTCATTGGAAAGCGGCGACCTCGCAGACTCCGGACAACGATATTGCACTCGAATGGTTAGGTATAAAGAAACTTAAGACCATTTGAAGTGAAACACTTCGGAATTTTACTGACTGGATTTTCTTATAGATCTTATAGGGAACTACGCGACCGTTAGGGAAACCAAGCTGCCAATAGATTGGTCTGAAGAAGTTATTATGAAAGTAGATTACAGTACTTTGAAAGATGGAGTTTAAGTGAAGTTTCAAGTATTCAAAAAATGTCCAAATCTAGTATGGAGGAAATACCGCGCCCCGTCTGATCGTCGCGTCGCTACCGCAATAGTGACGCGATGAATGCAGTGCGCATTACATGGCTCCCATTTAGCTTCTAACTTTTCTATCATTGTTTTTTTCATCCTTTGTCCCTGCCGCATAACCGCATGACCTTAAAGCCTTCTCCTTTGTCTGCCGCACAACTTGCATGACTTTGAGGCCTTCTCCTTTGTCGTCAGAGGACGAGCACATTATCCATAGTCGTCGACGCTTTCGTTTCGGAATATAAGTATTGAATTATATTAGGTTCTTATTTCTCTTAGACGCCTTTGTTTTGGAATATACTTGATGAGTTTTGTTAGGTTCCTATTTATCTTAATTTGTCAGGAGTTTGGCCTCAATGTTTTTTTTTGATTGAAGGCTCTCAATTTCCTTGGTGAGTCGCGTTCGGTGGGAAGAAACCACAAAAGTAGCGGAACCTGAAGAACGGGGGGGAGGGTGGGTCATGTAGAGGCCTCCTTTTGGGGGGAGAGGGTCGTATTTTTTGGAAATTTCCCTCGACGCCACGCTTCACCATGGTTGGGAGCACGACTTGAAAGCTCCGAGGAATGGTAAATAGACAAAAGTACAGAGGCAAGACCTACCGCGGCACGCAAGATCGCGTCGCGACTCGTTGTTATCGGGCGTAGGCTTTCTACTGATTCGTCACGCTGTCTGCGCACTCCGCGTTAGAGACAGCATGTGGCCCACCGCCCGCGGAGTACGCATGATTGGTAGGGAGCCACCACTAAGCGCATTGCTTAGATCGGCAAGATATGGACAGAGTCCTTATAAATAGGGGTGAGAAGAGGATGAGCAACGTTGCTGTGGCGACGAGGGTTGCTGTCGCAGATTTTTGCAGGGATCAGGGGTTGTATTCAGGTAGGCTTGCTCGTCTTCAACCCCACGTCGGGACTTCTTTCCCTTGCAATGCGCGCCCAGCCGCGCCACTTTCGGCTTGACTCTCCAGAGGCGAGTCAAGTGTCGCCAGATCTCATGTACTGCTCCCGAAGGGCCTCGCCTGGTGATTTAACGAGCCCTTAAAGCTATCTCATACTTTACAATATTTGATAAAGGATTAACCCGAGAGACGCTTTTCGTCATCCGTGGGAGGTCAACTATAGGTACTCCGAAAAGCGGTTACTTCACCATACTGTGTTGAAGACATAGGTAGCGTTTTCGTCCTTCTATAAGCACGCCAAAGCGCCCCATGGCGAAGGCCGCGACGAGCGAGTTCGTGCGTTGCGGTAGGCCTTCCCTTAGCACCTTTGTCCGTTTACCGACACTCGAACGCTTGCGCGCTTTCTCACGAATGGCGATTCAGATAACGTCTGCGTGGCGAACGTGGAATATGGTATTTGGAGTCTCAAGGGTGCGCTCTCCATTCGTTGGGTATTACAAAAAAATGTAGGTATCTAGAAGAGCGAAATGCTAATGAAAAAATGAAGAAAGATTCCAAAAGAGCACGCTAATTGTGCATAATTTTTAAGAATAATTCCATACCTTCAACATGGAGTGGATTTGTTGTTTTAGTGAAGACGTAGCAATGCCCCATTATGGTACCGATATTGTAGAGATTTCCATCATGATCACTATGAAAATGTGCCGTCCAAGTATGTAGACTCACTTTTGCCTCTTTCCGAATGTCCACCTGAAACAGCAAATTTAATTGAATATCAATTGAGAGCGTTCCACTACCCATACGGTCGCATCGCGATCATCAGCATCGAGCGAAAAAAGGAACAAGTCAAGTACATCGTAGAGTATACTTTAGGGATCAACCGCGACTATGACTGCTAGTCATTCGATGTTTCGGAACAAGATGCTTTTAAACAACACACGCAACCATTTTATTATGCACAAGACCAGGGGCACAACCAAACAGTTTCATGACAGCGTGCCTTTTTGCGTCTGATATGTACAATCATCTAACTTTGGGGCATGTCAACCAACCTCGTCTAGATAGTCGAGATTATCGATATCAATCCGAACAAGTCTTGGTGATTCTGTCAAAGCGTAAACGCCGTCTCCGGCCGTGACGAACGCCACACTGGTGTTATCAATACATCGTCTTTCTGGTATGAAATAAGAGAACAGCCTGCAATCTCACAGTGACCTGCGACTACTATAACGCAGCACTGGAAAAAGGCACTAAACGATTGGCAGTACTTACCTCTGAAAAAGAGTCTTGCAAGGGTCCGGGAATTCCAATGTACCGAATGAGGAACAGATGATACGATTTGCTTTCAAGTTCATTTTATAGTCCTGAGTCTCTAAATAACGAGCTGAGTAGAACATCTGAAAAATATAAGTTAACTTCCTCGAGTCTCCTGAACTTTGTTTCTCTTATGCAGGCTGCATGTCTTGCCTACTGTCCTTTGTATTTGTACCGCATCAGTCACACTGCATTCACACACGGCAAAGTACTGCTGCGATTGCGATCAGGTAGCGCTCATACTCAGCGCCGGCAGGGCGTGGCTGCTTTCACAGCGGCGAGGCGGAGTAGCACGGGGGAGGTACAGCGACGACGCAGGCAACGATTCAGGGTAGCACAGGCGGAAACACAGAAACACACAGCCGCGCCCTACCGCCGACACCGCAGAGTATGAACGTGCCTTGGGCCACCTCGGTCTTGGCACCGGCATGGGCGTTGTTGCCGCACCTCGACCATTTATTTATAGAGCTATTTATGTCAATTTTATTTATAATGCTTCAATCTATAATGCCCGACCAAGACCTTTGCTACTTTGTTTTCCGCAGTTTGGTACAGTGCTAAGATACGCACGGGCTACCACCAAACTGTGGCGAAATAGCAAACGCAATGGCCAGGCCAACCGGCGCGCAGTGAACATTCCTCAGTGCTAAGCAACAATTCGTATCGCGTGTGTCGCGATTCCTAATGTGAATGCATCTTTACCTTGCCATCTTCGAAATGGTATCTCTGGATGTACGCCATGCCGTCAAACCAGTGCTTATATTCAGTGTCGCCAATTTTGAACATTCCCGGTCCGTTACGAACCATTGTTCCTTGAAGCCATGTTGGAATACTCCCTAGAAGTTGTAGAAGTGGGACAAGAAGGATTTGCAACTGAGAGCGCATTTTCGGATTACGATGGTTTTTGAAACAGTTCAAACAGTTCATGGGGCTTTGCATGAGCAAAAGAGCGTTCTCGCGGTGCGGCTGTTGGCCAACCATAGTTTGTCCAGACGTGAATCCGCTATATCAACCTCTACAAAGTGATCACTGGAAAAATGACTACTGGCGCTTCACTATTGATGCAGCTTTTAACTAGGATTTTGGACAAGGTTTTGGTGACCACGAATCAAGAAGGCCGTAGTTGTGACTTGGAATTAAATCGCAGCGGTAACACTCGCCGTGAGGCGTTATCCAGGCGACGCGAATCAAAAGCGTCTGATATCTCCCACCTGAGCGTTCTATAATATTTTCTGATCTTCCCTGTGCGTGCACTTCTCTTTACCACTCACCGTGACCCACTACCAAGTAGCCTCGAAACCATATCGGTTTCACTCCTACCCCTTACATTCTCAATGTACCAATGCTCGTTTTCATTCAAAATCAAAAAAACAAATTAGATTCTAAAGCATCTTTAGCCTTTACAATGGCTTCCACACGTTATTAATGGAAGTAGTCTGATAATCTCGGATGAGGCATACTAATCAATCCGTGTGTGTACACTTATAACAAAAAATCGCTTCGCGGCGTCGCACTCGCGGCGCCAGCGTATGAGTTGTTTGGAATTCCGCTCAAGACGCAATGGGCTGGTACCGTGAAGGTCTTCAAAGATTGCACTTTGGAAGCCTCGGAAGTTCGCCTAGTTGTTGATGTTGCTATTTCAACAGATAAAGCTGCAAACGACTCGCACTCGCCGCGGGTGGCCACGCGATTTTTTGTCATAAGTGTACACACCCAATCCGGGCGGTACCATCAGTTTTACTTTTCCGTCTTCAAAAATTGCCCTCTTGACGACATGGTCATACAGTTAACATTTTAAAACCTACCGATAATCTCGCACTGCTGTGGCGTGGCTGCGTTCTCGAAGTTCTCGAACAGAAATGCGTAGCTCATTCTGTAATATATAGAAATCAAATGAATTCTTGAGGCGATTTAATGACTGAACACGTGTTTTGACCATCCAAAAACATTCTAGAAATCAATCTAAGCGCGATAGCAAAAATTGTATGGAAAGGTAATCGACACTATCGAACATGAAGATAAAATAACTTAGTACTGCACAGCCATTGGATTGAAATGCGTCCGGTTTCTGGTCGAGATTATGATGGCAATCGAAGGGTGTAGTGTAGAAGGAACCAGTGCGGCATTCTTGATTTCGAATTCCCACCTCGGCCAGCGTAAAAATGTATAGCGCGCGTGTAGCTTTTCAGTAATCGTGACGCCGCGTCGTTCCCCCTGTAGTGGTTACCCCACTGTTTTCCCCTTTGCTCAATAAAACTTTCTCGGCGGAAAGGTAAGTTCTGCTACCTTAAGTGAGATCTGGATCACTGACTCTACGAGTGCAGAGAGGCGAGTTTACAGTTTACTCTATCTAATCTACACTCATGTGTGTCTAATACTGCGCTGTTGTTTTCAGACCAAAAAAAAAAACCGAAATATGGATGGTGTAAACACCTGATAAGATTATTGTCCACTAGAAACAAGCATATGCTTGTTATTTGCACTGATTGATAGGACCTCGTTAACAGTACCGGACTGTTGTACACAACAGTGGGACACTTGAAAAAGGATACATACCCTTCCCTCCCCATCTATGTACCCGGTTCCACATCGAGCCATTCCGAATCTCTGTAGACTGCACCACACATATGACTTATATACACATATCCATAGCGATAGAAAATGTGTTAAAGAACTACTATCTGGCTTCTCTAGATATCGAGAAAAACGCTCTTCAAGAGCAGATTAGGTAGGAAAAAAGAATGTATGAAACTTGTAAAGTTTCTCAGAAGAGACCGTTTATAGTACAACCACAGTATCACGAGTGTGCCACCTGTTGACGATATGCAGTCAGTGCCGTAAGAGTTGAAAATCGCGCGAAAACGCGTTTTCAGATTTTTATCTCTTTCCGCCGTGAATCGATGATTTTTCAGCGGACTTTCATGCATTTTCGGAATTAGCTGAAATCGATACTAGGCCATTTTTTCATATTCTGTAAAATTTAAGGGGAAATTCTTCGCAAAACTGATGAGCTGGTGATGAAATGTTTTCACAGATTTGATCTGAATTGATAGATGTGTAGAAATTTTGAAGTTTCTGTCATTTCAGATGAGCCCCTGTCTCTCGGTGTGGCCCTAAACAGCGCCTCCATGTATACACTGTTGAAGGAACATCTCTCAACTCATTTTCAGACGCAGATTCCCCGATGAAATGTATGCTGTGCGATTCCCCAAGAAAAATGCTATCGAATGATATATAAAAATCTTCGTGGTGACAGATTTGTTACTTCCCTCATCTCCAGCCTTTTGCTTGTTGCCGATCGAAGTTTCAGGATGTGTGCACTTAAACTTCAAACTTCAGGATGTGTGCACTTAAACTTCAAACTCTTCATCCCCCTAGCGGTTTTGACGGAGATCTAGGAAAACACCAGAGAAACTCCGTACGTCAGCAACAAACTCACCCAATCCACCACCGTATGAGTGGAACAACGCCACTCCGAGTTAGTTGTAATTAGTGAATGAGAGATGCCATGTCGTCCTTATACATATATAGTATTGTTTGGGACATGCATGTCTCCCATTTTTAGATCAGTAGCTCGCAATGTGGTGCAAATGGCAAGAGGTCATTTGTGACGGATAAGCACTCATTTCGGTTGTTCATACTTGGATTTCTTGCGGAAATCCAAAGTGCACAACAGAAGAAGTTCTAACACAATATCGATGCCGAGGTTCTATGAAGAGAGAAATTGGAATTTACTCCCTTTAGAGTTTCACGCCCGAATTAATTATTTCTTAATTAGGATTGTTATCATGCAATGCTATCGTTTCTTTTACCTTCTATGTCACTATGTTGTCTCTTTAGGGCACAAAAAAATTTTGTTCTTCAGATAATGATGAGGTAAACAGCTATTTCTCGAAGACCTCCATGGTACCAGACCCCTGCGTCCTGAGCGGGATTCCAACTGTCCACCGCGGCAAGTCGTGCTGACGGCGCCGCGGATGCGGCGTCGCAAAGCGAAAATTTGTCATGAGTGCACACATCCGAAGTTTCAAGCTCTTGTTGGCCACGTGCGATCGACGTGCACGCCATGGGAATGCTGTGGTACCCGGTGTATGTCATTAAGACAGAAAAATAGCTTTGCGGTAATCGGTGTGCGACGTGATGGTGCGAGCTATGCGCGCCGTCTTGGAAGGGTCTCGAAGCGACGACGGCACTCCACGCTTTAATCTAGACGTAATCGCTCCAGTACTCAACTAATACGGCGCGCATAGCTCGCATCATCCCGTCGCGCGCCAAACGCGGCCACGCGATTTTTCTATCCTAATGACATACACCCGTCGTGCCCTCGTAACGGCACCGCGCCACTCACGTGCATCGCCGTGGGAAAGCGCTGGGCGCTCGCGATGGCGCCATCGATCGTGTAACCACTCTCCCATGGCCGTGCACGTGAATCGCACTCGGCCAACAAGAGGTCGAGATGACAACTGACAACCAGAAAGAAGTCATAAATGACGAAAATAACGAATTTACATCTCGGAAACTTTTATATCATTCGATAGCGTTCTTTCTGGAAAATCGAACGGCGTAAATTTTACTGGGGGTTGCGTTCGAGAATGAGTTAAGAGACGGTTTCCTCAACAGCATATACACGGAGGCGCTGTTTAGGCCACACTAAGGAACAGTGGCTCATCTGAAATGACAGGAGCTTCCTTCACATCTGTGAATTCGGATCAAATCCATGAAAAGATGTCATCGCCAGCTCATCAGATTTCGAAGAAATTTTTCCTCAAACTTTTCAGAATGTGAAAAAATGGCCCACAACCGAGTTTAAGAAAAACAAAAACTTGTTGCGCCATCTTGTGAGCTTAACGAGCTGATTCCGGAAATGTATGTCAGTCCGCTGAAAAATCGTCAATCGACTTATGGCCAAAAAACAATAAAAAACGCGTTTTCGCGCAATTTTTATCACTCTTACGGCATCAGGTAGCATGTCGCCCGTTGGACGAGCTGGCCTGCCACCCCTCCGGAGCTGCTATCAGTGCCGTTTGTGAATGAAAACTTGTTTCGTACATCAGGCTAATAACACAAAGCTCAAAGGCCCTTAGCTGTGCCATTTATTTTTTTTGAGTCCCTGAATTGTTTATTATTTCTGAGGATTAAGACTGGGATACCCACGAGCGAAAGTCTGCTCTTTCGACACTCGCTCTCCTTCGCTTATCATCGGGGTAAAGAAGTTGCTGAAGCCTCCAGGAATATCTGCAACGTCTGCGGACGCCGACTTTGTCTCCAGCGACACGCCCGCAGAGGAAGACTTCGGGATTTCGGCGTTATCAACGTCGCCATCCTCGAACTTTGTGAACTACTGCGGACCATTTTAGCACTGCACGGTATTCTATTAGGTTGGTGAAAAAGTCCTGGGACACTGAGAACTTTTCTTTCAAATTTTAAAAACTTTATTTCTTCGTCATTTCAAATCACAAAGTAATCACCTTCTGCCTCGATAACACTTTGCCATTTTTTGGGCAGATCACGAATACCTTTTCTCCAGAAGGAAGCTGGCTGTGAGTCGAAGAAGCGCGTCACTTCCGATTCAAGTTGAGCTTGATCATTAAATTCCTTATCTCTGAGATTTTGTTTGAGGGCCCTAAATAGGTGATAATCGGAAGGGGCAAGGTCGGGCGAATACGGAGGGTGAGGCAGTACTTCCCATCCAAGCTCCTCCAACTTCTCCCGAGACATTCTTGCAACATGAGGGCGTGCGTTGTCATGAAGAAAGTAAACTTTGTTTCGTCCTGGCCGCTTTTGTTGCATTGCCTCGCTCAACTTCTGCAGCTGATTAGACTAGATGCTTGCGGTTACTGTGGTACCACTTTCGAGAAATTCGTGGCAAAGCATTCCTTGTGAGTCCCACCAACAGCACAGCATCACCTTTTCTTGATCGGTGTCTGTCTTCGATTGAGTCGGAGCCGCTTCTCCTTAGGGAAACCACTGGACTCTCCTGCTATGATTCGCGTAGAAGACCCAGGATTCATCCCCTGTAACGACCCCTCCCAGAAAGTCCTTAATCCGGAATCGACTGAGGAGAGACTGAGCGATGCTTAACCTCGATGACCGATCTGAATCGCTCAGTTCGTGGGACACCCAAGTCGAAATAAGTCGAAATAAGTTCAGTGTTATCTACGAATGTGTGGCTATTGATCTGTAACGTCGATCGACCCACGGATCCTTTTTTCGAATTTTAACTTTTTTTTTGAAATTGGTGTCCCAGGACTTTTTCACCAACCTAATATAATACCTGCTCCGTAGGCGTTGCCAAAGTGCCAAGCGGTTTGATGATAAACGAAGAAGAGCAGGTTTCGTAAGTACGAAGTTCGCTTTTTTCTGGGTGTAGGTTGGGACGCACGGATTCTGACCTAGGCCTGCTACCCTGTGACAGCTTGTGGCCTTTGCCCTGTGACACAAATTATTCAGACAAATTGTTCGTGTGAATCCTATCCTCCTTGAAAGTCTGTTCCGTTATATTGATGAACGGGTGATTACCGGATATAATACTTGAGAGTAAGTGAATTGAGAGCCTCCCATACTTCACGAAAGATCCAGTTTGTTGAAGTCAACTGTCACACCTATTTTCTCACTTCAGTATTCGCACAATACTCTACTCGCTTTTCAAAATATCTCCAGAGAAAACTGATGTAGAGAACATGTTTAACGGATGTGCATGGTCGCCGCGTGACCTGGAGGACCTATTAACCGTGTGTCCTAACCGTCACCCTTTTTTTCTGGGTCTCAAAAAAGAACGGTTTCGGCAAATAAATGACATCATTCGGAGCAGAAAAAGCGCTTTAGAATACACACATATACTTTAATGGATGGCAGAGAAAACAATGTGAAACAAAAGAGAATGAGAACTGAACGGGCTTGTCGTAAACCTCATTGATGAGAACGTCCTTAGTTTAATGTGAGAGGAACTATGCTACTAAGCCACCTGAAATAGTCCGCGGAAGGAACTTTGGAGGCAGAAAATATAGTTCCTGGTCCTCGCGAATGGCTGTACGAAGATACTTAATTTGAGCTGTGCATACTGGCAATAAAGAAGCAAGGCAAAACCACGTCGATGGAACCGTGACGGAACTTCCAGACATTCTCATAAGCTGCGCTTATCTGTCGCGCTGATATGGCAGTATCTGGGCTCGTCAGCTATTTC
Source organism: Trichostrongylus colubriformis (assembly GCA_963978905.1). Lineage (NCBI taxonomy): Eukaryota > Metazoa > Nematoda > Chromadorea > Rhabditida > Trichostrongylidae > Trichostrongylus > Trichostrongylus colubriformis. The sequence goes on along the minus strand of OZ022259.1, from coordinate 55,481,087 downwards.
TGGTGAACTTTTCTACCATTTCTAATGAACACTTTGCCTGAGGCTGCGATTCCTTTGAGCAATAGTCTACGATTATCACCGAAAGAATGACTTAGTATTTCATGTCTTACAGTTAGTAATTTCATCACCAAATGCCACTATAGTACAAGAGGAAAAAAGAGAGGAGATGATACAGAAATCTATTAAGGAGCATAAAAAATAGAACTAGAAGTCAAAAAGAATATTAAACCAGGAATACATTGCAGGGAGAGAAAGCAGAGGAATAGAGCTTTTGATTCGCATGTGTCCTTACATCTTGAGGTAAGGATGTCTGCGTTGTCTGCTTTTTTTACTGTACTCCACACGCCCGACTTCCTGCACGATCTCAGAACCGCTCATATACGTACTGAATCCACAAAAATTACAGCAGCAACAGATGCAAATCCTTACGCAACTTTCAGAAAGCACCTCACCGGAACCTTTGTTTGGGGTTTTCTGAACACGATAGGGCATGACTAAATGGTGAAACCGACATGTTTCTATCCCTTCAATAGACCAGTGAGTTTTTTAGCCATTGGGCTGGGCCTTCTAGAAAGCCACTAGCCTAATAAACGAGCCTGTGACCTTAAGTACAAATGTGTACTACCAAAATGCAGAGAATTGCGAAGACCAACTTCCGAAAAGTGGAAGAGCATTTTATTCCAATGCACCTAAATCCAAATGCATGCAATCAAAAAAAGCCACTAAAAGTGAGGCGACAACACATGAAGAACTAGCCGTGAGCTAGGAGGTGTGGGTTTCCCCCTGACCAGGAAGGGAAGAATCTCCGAAATAAATCAATTGCTTTCGCCCGGGAGGAGGGAAAAGCTCACCGGCGCACGCTGGGTGACGTCGCAGCCACCGCACCACGCGAGTGGGCGATGGCCTGCGCTGCTATCACTGCGCTTCAACGAGATTAATTTTATCGTCACTACACCAAAGTATTGCGATGGATGATACTTTTCTACTCTGTGTCTCCCCGCCTGGTTATACATCGGACGGAGAACACGCTGGGCCTAGGCGAATCCATACGGCTGAACAGGCTAGCCACACAAAAAACGAGATCTCTCAGCTATCGTATGCCTGTCAAAGCACAAAGTACGCGCAGCACTATGTGCTAGCCCTTAGCGTATTAGCAAAGTAGCAACAAGGTTCTCTCACTGAGGTGCAATGGCAGCAGCGCAGGCCATCATCGCTCGCGCGGTGGCTGTGTCGTCGTCCAGCCGGCTCCGCAGCGCGCGCCGGTGAATTTTTCCGTGGAGCTCAAGATCCATGAGCAATTTCGTTTTTTCGAACGGAAACTTCCTCATCTCCAAGTTTATGCAGCATGTCGAAATCATTCGAAAGAGATTGATCTCCTCTACAAAACGATAAATTTATTTTTGTATGTACAAAGGCGCCAATTTTCAGGCTGACGATGTGTATGGTCCAGTCGACAAAAACTGACCAAACCGGCAATCATTCAAAACACTATATTCAGTCCCGAAAAATCAATCAGTCATGGTCCCGTACATAGACACTACCCCTCCCATAACTTCCACCGAATGGCTGAGCGAGAAATTGGGTTGCTCTTTTTTTCAAATTTGCCATTTTCCGCCACAATTTGATTTTTGACAACTTTGGCACATCTGGGCCAAAAGATTTTTGGAACCAAACAGCTAAAACGATGAAAGAATGCCAAGAAGGGGTAGCAAGCGGGGAAGAAGACTCATTGTTGACCATTAATTCCACTACATTAATTCCTTGACTTTATGATGGAAAATAAAGTGCAAAATAATGTCAACCGGACCCCTTCTACATGGCCCTAAAATTCAAGCCGAACAGCCAAAATAAAGGCGAAAGATGTCGTTGATACAGCAGGAAAAATTTTCGAATAATCTATATGGCAATGTAGAACATAAAACTGGAGAGAAAATTTTCAATTAAAATATCCAGCGCTTTCGGAAAAAGCGATTTCAAAAAATAACGACTCGATCAACCAATTGGTGGATCTCATTTAAGAGGTCGGGGCAAGTACAGGTCACATGATTGATCGGTTTCCCGGGAATGAAATATAGTCTTTCAATTGATTACCGGTTTGATCAGTTTTTGTCGACGGACCTACCACTTCGCCAGCCCTTAAATCACTCCCCACACTAACATACCCAGCAGTTGAACAGATGAATCGCTCTAGTTGATAAGCTGCACCAACTCATAACTTATAGGAGAATGCCCATTCCAAAAAAGCGACAATACGGATAATTAAAGTTGGAGGGGGGGGGGCAGACGCAACTTTCCGCCGACGTCGAAGATCCTTCCCTCCCTAGGCTTAGACTGAAATCCATATCCCCCTCCTCCTAAATGGAAAGCATCTGCCAAAGCATCTGTCTCATCTGTTTTAGCCTAAGCCTAGGAAGAGAAAGGAGCTTTAAGAATGACCCAATACTATTGCTAGTATAGTAATAAGAATAACGGACGAAGTAGTGATAGGAGTATAGAGTAAGGTGAAAGAGGTGAAAGCCACCAACCCACCGAATTTCATATTTCTTGAAGCAAGGAGGACTCATATTGGCTGTTGAAGTACGGAATATGAACGTTTTGAAAATCTTCCCATTCCTCCCAGACTCCGTGTCTGTGGTAGGCTTCAGGAAGAACTTCATGTCAAAGGGAGAACAGTAAGAACAAGTAATCAAGTCTTTTCGATCAAAGCCACATGGACATCGTGAAAAAGGGAGATACAAGTTTTCAGGGTCAAGGAGTGACAGAAAAACGTTGGGCTGATCGATGAAGCGTCTGTTTACTCAAGACCCGTTCGGTCGATGTGATACTGACTACGGTGTGGTCACAGACCAAAGACTACCCAGATCATTCACCACTTTAGCCAAAAGTGAAAATCATCGAAAAATGAGAGCATTCTGAGATCATAAGAAAGAACTTATCTGGGCGGTTATGCCGTAGCACCCTATTTGGAAAACAGTTTCTTTTCATGAATTTTCAAAGGAATCGTCCACGGAAAAATGAGTTTCTCTCTTACCCATATACTTATGTTGTATTTGCCTAATGTGGGCCATATGCAAAATTTCACGCGAAAAATGTGAATTTGGCTCATATGCCACAAAGTTTCGGCCGGCTGAGTGGGGACTCTAAGAAAGTGCCCACGCTGTCGTCCGCTCGGAGAAGCATTATAGAAACAGAAAGTCACGTAAACAAACGAACTCTCCGTCTTACTCGGAGGCCGCGCGCACCCAGCCGAGAATTGGGAAAGCTGTATCTTAGCCGAATTCTCCATCTTTCGCGTGAAAGTTTGCATGCGACCCTTATCAGGCTAATACAACATAAATATTAGGTAGTCTAAAAAGTCTTTTCGTATTTTTAAATACCGCTTTTTCCCTCATAACTGCTTTCCACAGAATTTCTTCTGTACATATATATGTAGTACAAGTCCACACGCATCTATAGTTCATTTTCATAAAAATATAGAACCTTTTCGCGGCGCAGTCGGGCTTCGGAGCACCCATGGTATCAAGGTCCCCTTAAAACAGTGGAGCCGGGTTCCATGGAAGGTCTTTTGTGGGAAGCTTCCTAAGGATTGGCCCTTCGGTTCATAGAAGTCACAGAGCCCCTGCTGCTTGGACAAGGCTGTTATGATCCGAAGTATCATTTTCATGCCCAAATCCGCCTCCGGAGGGGTTTCAGTGGTAAGTGCACGTTTTGGCTCTTGGAAACTAAGGGCGCTGGGAGCCCGGAAAAAACGGGATTCTAAAGAACACCACCCAGTATGAATTCCCTTAGGTACCCAGAGTGGACGGACCCCAGCAAGGTTGTGAACGAGGGCGACGAAATTTCCGATTTTGCCCAGTTGAGGTGACACATCTTGTTCACTATTTCCTCGCTTCCGTTCCTGCTCGTGCAGAAGGCTGCCACGGAGTATAGTGATAGAGTGAGGTCTGCTCTTGAATCTGGGGATGAAAATACTTCAACAGAATTTGCTGTAGTACGACTAAAATGGGGTGAAAGTGGACGAGACAAAATTACTTTTTTTTGGCACCCCCTGTATATATACATATATATATAGTCATTTTTGATAGATAGATAGTCATTTTTGCGTGGACGATTCCTCTGAGGAAAAGCGCCTATCACGGCCATGGTAGTGGAAAATGTTGATGGTCCTCGATAAAGAATCTGGAGGCGTTCGACAAAATTCCACTAGCAACTAGCTGTACTTGCCCGAGGGTAACCCTAAGGGAATAGATGAGGCGCCTATACACCAGCTCGGGTGTGTACCATTACGACAGGACATCGCAATGTAGTGTACGAGATGCGACGCATGTGCACAAGCTATGGCCCCCTCGCATCCGGGGCCAAGCCTGGCATTAAGGGAAATTTTCAAGAAGTATAACCCCAAAAGGGGTTTCTGGTGCATCCCCCTCAAAATTTCATGTAAAATACGCCCTCTACCCCACTTCTATCCGGCGACCTACATTACGCCCCCCTCCCCTCCCCGTTGACGCCTCCGAAACTGTCGGTGAAGAGATTTCCGTGTCTACACCCGAGCTTTTTCAGGAATCACCTCATCCTATCGTTCATTGGTTGAAATTTGTTCTCTAAGGGATGGGACGTCGAGAAATAGTCGATAACAATTTTTAAAAACACGAGCAGCTCCAACCCTGAATACGACCCTTTTCTACCGAAAATACGACCCCCTTCGTTGGTGCCTTGAGCCTGTCGCATCTAGATAGTACCCAAAGCGACTACCATGTCCTACGCCTAAAGCAAGGTTACATATCACATAGGTCCCAACTGGATTAGGCGCCCCTAGCTCGAACGCATCGTGCGCACGCCACCCGTCGCGATGCCAAATCCTGACATGAGGATGCAAACCCCACCAGCTCTACTCGTGCGACATGTACAGTTCATTTCGGTGCGCCTGATAGGATGTGGCCTACGGACTTGGGTGAGAGTGTATCAAACTCTCTCACTCCGCCACACACTCTCACTCTTGCCACGCACTCTCACTCTCGCCACTCACCTAGGACCACGCCCTATCAGGCGCTCCGAAATGGAGCATACTTTCACAAAGAACTGCGAAAACCATTTTCCAGCCATTGTCAAGAAGTTTGTAGGCTACCCAGGACTTTTCAAACATGTTTACACAAACGAGAACAGCACTTTTCGACATCTAATTTCTCGAATTTTCCTTCTTTTAATTTTCTTTTGAACATTCGAATGGCTATTGCTCCACAAAGGATGCCGAAGATCCCCTTGGATCTCACTCAGTATTGGAAATTGATATCGCTTTCAACCTGCACAATCCATTTTTTTACATCTGTACCTACCTACATAGGGTTAATATGACTGATCGCATCAACAACGAAAAAGGGTCTGAAAAGTACCGTAGGTGACAGCAGGTTTTTGCGATGAATGCCCAACAAAATTGCCTACTTCTGGAAAAAATCAATTTTATCCCAAATGTTACGCAGAGGCTCCTCGCGAACAATGCAATGTCAGGGAACGTCCATCCTCATTGTTAACAAGTAAACACTAGGCAATCAGTTAAAGGAATCGTCCACGAAAAATGAGTTTTTGTGTTACCCATGTATTTATGCTGTATTTGCCTAATGTTGGCCTCATGCAAAATTTCACGCGAAAAAATGTGAATCTGGCTGAGATACAGCACCGCAAAGTGCGGTCCCAGTGGGCGGGGCTTCCCTGTAAAAGCCTCGTACCGCGTCCGCCGTGGTCGGAGACGCATCGTAGGAACAGAAGGTTACGTAAACAGTCCTACTCGCCATTCCCAGCGGCGGCGGAAGACGGGACGAGGCTTTTACACGAAGGCCCCGCCCACTGGGACCGCACTTTGTGGTGCTGTATTTCAGCCAGATTCACATTTTTTCGCGTGAAATTTTGCATGAGGCCAACATTAGGCAAATACAACATAAACATATGGGTACCACAAAAACTCATTTTCCGTGGACGATTCCTTTAAGCTTAACGTTGGACCGATAGTAAAAGAATGTGCAGGAATTCCATGAATCCAGTTTTTCTCGAAATCACTATACTTGATTCAGCACTCGAAGAGAAACACGAAAGGAACCAAAAAATCCTCCGTTTCAACGCCAAAATCAAATGAGCCTAAACAGCAATTCATCTGAAATCCCGCCAAACTTTCAAACCGTCGTCGAAGGGAGGAGGCGCATTCTAGCATGGCAAATACAACATTATTACCATATGGTAATAAGGGGACTCAAAATTTGCGGACGATTCCTTCAATCCACAAGGAACATATTTCCCCGATCTGATTTCCTTCATTACATTACTGGCGTCTTAAACACAATGACTTCCGATTCCCAGGCAGGGTATAGGATGGTTTCTGCACCACAAAACTACTTGAGTAAAAAGCTCAACTGGATTTCACGTTCAGACATTCTTGAGGGATGCTTTCCTTACCCATTTATAGCATACCTCAACAGGGAACAAAAACATTTTATTGAATAGACAGCATGAGATCGTACGTTTGAGATTGATTGTAAACGTTCAAGATTGTCACTGCGCTTGAGACTATGAACGTTTGAAAGTGTCAGTGATCGTAATTCATAAAGTAAGGATTGAAGAACGAAGGGATGGAAGCGGTCTTCTTCACGGCATTTCGATTCCTTGAGCGATACTGAAAGTCTTAGTCTTATATTATGGGAGTCTTGTAAGCCATAATTGATGATGGTGAGGTCTTATGCATTGACTATTACAATTGAGATTACCACGTGAAAATGAAACCTCAATCCGGTTAAACTTTTCGTTTCCAAACTAAATTATATTCAAACCAACTCTTTCCTCATCTTCAAACCAAACTGCTAGTGTCAGTTTCTCATGCACGAAAATGTGTTTGAAGACAGCAGAAGAGATATGTGAGTAGAATGTTGAAGATAAAAGTAGAGGAGCCAAAAGGGCGATAAAGAGAACAGACGAGATGAAGTGGCCGACAGGCCGGCACCTTACTCTTCCTGTTCACTTCCGCAGCTTGCTGAGCGCCCATCAATGTGTTACTGATTGGAGCCACGCGGATCTGTGTTTTGCGGCGGTAGTCGCAGCTTGCGACGCGCTGACTTGAGTGGGGAATCAGAAGATCGACGGCGAACGTAGGTCCGTTGAAAGCTGAACGTTGAATGACTCTTTTCAAAAAATTCCCTTGCCTCGAATTTCTAACCTACTGTTACAATTTCGTGGACCTTATCTTCAGAAGGAAAACCTTTGCTGGCAATCCTCTAATCAATGAGCACGTTGCGACTCCGCACGTCTGTATCACAGCACAGATCTACGTGGTCCCGATCGATAGTGATGAGCGCTCCGGTATCACGGCTGCCACGGAAGTGAACCTGCAGAAAAGGGTACCGGGTTTTAGGCTGCCCCATTTCTCCACTTCTTTCACTTTCAACATTCGATCTATTTATCCTTCTGTTTTCCTCGAGGAAATTCTGAGCATGGTAGGCAACTTCTAACACGTTAGGAAATCAAAGATAGTTTGATAGGATTTACCCTAAAGTCCCACAGATAAGAGCGGTTTGATTTACCGGTAAAAAAAAATTCTCAAAAATTCTTAAAATTCTTTAAAAAAATTTTAAAAATTAGCATTGTTTCAAATTTCTCTCCAGCAGCAGTCACTCCCAATGCAACAGTAAAATTAGATTTCTCATAGCCGGTTTCGCAATTTCAACTTCGGGAGATCATAACTCGGCTCAGACTGCATCTTTTCTCACGGAATAAGCACCATTCGACTCGCTCACTTTTGAAAGTATTATGGATATTTACATATGTTATTTTGAATAAGGGCTGATGATTCATAGAGCGCGATAACAAAAAAAAGTCGACTTCAAACCATCATTCTTTCCGAACACACCGCTGCTGAAGAAGCTGTCCAGATGTTTGGAAAAGTGGGGCATAGTTAGCGCTAGATCTAGTGAATATGATAGACGAGTAATGGCTTCAGTCTTCAACTGCTCCAATTACTGGAAGAGGATTTGTGGAAAATGCCTTGCACATAGCTGCCCTGAGGGGTACCTCGGCACCCATTTCTTTGGGTTTTTCCAAATCAAGGCTACTTGAGGTGGTTGGTCAAGCTTGGTCGTTGAGGGCCAATACTTGTGGATATCCCCTGCAAGTATGGGCGCTCATCGCTTTCTGTCGCTTTAGTTAAAGCGATTTGATCAATTTAAAATTCGAGCAACTCGTTCTCATTTCTGCACTTCTGAAACCAGGGACAAATTGTTCAACACAATGCTTCACCCCCTCCCCTTGCAGCACTCACATTTGTGGACACCTTCGCTGGGACTCAGCTAAAGAAAAACTCGTGAAGTGAAGTCATCTAAAAAGTGCCATTTTCGCAGTACTTTATAATTTTCCTAATAACTCGAAAAACTTGTAACATTTCAAGAAAAGCATATATCCAGAAAGAGCAACTTTTTCTCTATCTAAGGAGCACAACTTGTATTTTAATTCATGTAGACGCGCTTCGAAATTTGAGTTTATCTTGTGAACGCGCGAAAGCGGCCAGAACTTCCCTTACAACCTAATAAAAAATAGCAATAGAAAAAGTATAGAAAACAGTAAGAATAAAGGTAAAGTTGTAGGCTATTAATCCGATAATCATGAGCACACAGCGCCAAAGAAAAACGTATACAAACGTCAATTTTCATTTCCTAGCACAAACCGCTCTTATCTATGGGACTTTAGGGTAAACCAGTTTTCTGAAAGGTGAACTCCTTGGAAACTTTAGCTCGCTATGTATGTGGGGCCCAGTGACATAGCCACCTACGATTTATTCGAAAATCCTCATAGCAAGACGTTTCTGAGAAATTCTCTGAGTACGAAGTGTAGCAAATGTGAGAGCAATCACGCTGCACTTCAGCTTGACATTAACAAACAAATTTGTCTTCATTTATGAAAAATGCCGCTTTCACAGTGTTGCAAAATGATACAGCCATCTCGTGTTCTTCCGTCACTTCTCATTTGCACTTGATGAAACTGTTTTGCTGTTACAGCGCTCTCTTTTTCAAGTGGAGAGAAAGGAAATTGCTATATGACATTGAAAAAGGATAATCCGGTCAAGAGGAAAGGCTGGCATTGTCTAGTCGTCTTACATAGCGCGAATTAGGCCGGCGTCGTGCGTTCTTTAGTAAATTTGATAAGGAACCTGCAATGTACGTGTTTTGCAAGGATTCTAGAGGTTCCCCTTCGCATTCCGATGGAGATAGGTACAGCATTCCAATAGAGGAGCCAAATTTTGCCGAGTCATGCTCGGTAAGGCCTCTGAGACTCAACGTGTCAACGAGAACTGTTTATCAAATGCTTAAGAGGTAGAAGTTTGTTTCTTGACGGCAAATGAGGAAGACATCATTTATGACTACAGAATAGTGCGAAAATAGCCAACTCCGCCAGAAGATGGAGCCGAACAGATGGAAGTGGGAAGCCTAATCCGTTCGGAAGTTTGTACCCCTCCCTAGAAAGGACCGATTTCAGAAGTTGATGTTGTGGAAGAGACCGCTGAATTTTGTTCTTGTGAGAAAACTCTGCTAGACATGCGTCGTGCTTTTCCCACGTCATGAACGTCGAAATAGATACCATAATCTTGTTTTTGTGCAAGTTAATGTACAAATTCATGTAACCCGGAGCATTTGAGCATGGTAAAGCCATTACCAAATGGACCTTAAGCCTTCGCCAGCGAACAGCCCCGAGCCTTATCCGACGGAGAAAGTGTGAGACTTTATGTTCTGGTATTGCACCAGAACCAATCGCACCCTCTCTCACGAATGTATCTAAAAGTTACCTTTGGCTACTAATGCACAGATTAGGTGCACTTAATCGTTTCTTCTGCATTTGGGGTGTAACCTCTTTTGAGACTTAGAGTCACACCCAGGTTCCTCAACTGTATTAGCCGTTCAACAATAAACCTTCTCTACAAGTCCTACACAGTCCTAAAGAATGGGCATTTCAAGAGAGGTTGCGAGCTGGGGAGTTTAGAAAGAGAGAGGGTATCATTGAATCATGGCACAAAGTGGGCTAGAATACTACTGATAAACTTTGTGAGCCTGAATAACTGCAGCTCCAGGCTATTTGAAAGGACGGAAGACCAGCAGATTATTAAGCTATGGTATTGTTTTCTATTGTTTTCACCTCGCTGAATACCTCAATTTATTGGTGTGGAAGTGCGAATGCACGTACACACTTGTTGCACTTTTGGAGAGTTTCAGTGAAACACTTTGCTATGAGAATTTTTACTGAAGATGAAGAAGCGGTGTCGAAGCTTTAGAGTTTATCGTTTTGCTTCATGGTAAATAAGAGGAGCTTACCAAGCCCAATCGTAGTGGGCTTTCATCACCGTGGGCGCTGTAGACGGGGAAATGAGCGACGCTCGCAACGAACATCACGGCCAACGTAAGTACTGATAGCAGGTTCATTCTGAAAGATAACTTCGCACGAAGAAAGGTTCGACTGAAATAACCTGCTGCGATTAAGAATGCAACTGAATAAGAGATGTGACTGCAAAAACAACCAAAGACGAGCGACAGTATCGGGATTCACGCAACGCGAGAGCACAAAACTCTTAATTCGGAGGATCCCGATATTGTCGTGATTGAGTGATTCTACGAATCTAGTGGGTGGCATGACAAATTCGGTTTTTATCTTTCTTTCATAGCATTCTCTCTGCCTTCCTGAAGCATGTATTTACGTATCCGCTCGATAGAGCTTTTTCTGCTCTACACAACACTTCTAGTTTCTTTTGATTCATTCAGTTGTTTAATAGTCTTGAGGCTTACAAATGAATTACCCGAAAAGCAACCTGCTCTTCTCAGCCTATCATCGAGGCACCTGCTCTTGACAGCCTATCATCGAGGTCCAAGAAGCTAACCTTCCGTGCTTCGTGTGTAGTCAAATGAGGGGAATAATACATAATTGATCAACTTATTTTATGCTCCATTGTTTGAGTCAGATAAAACTGCTTAGTGAGACCTCCTTTATAATGGAAAAGGAGCATGCGGCGACAGCGCAGATTTTTGCCTCTGGGGTATTCCATTCCCAGCTTCCAAATACTGAACAAATAAAGAATTCAGAAAACACATAAGATTTTGTAGAGCATGTAAAGCACTATTGAGTACACATGTACACTTTGTCGAAGGACAAGGACACATGGTAAACTAGAAGGAATGAAAAACCCAACAAACTTAACGTATTAGGTTGTCCCAAAAGTCATGTCATATTTTCCCAAAAAAAAAATCAGTAACTCTTGTTCACTCCGAGGCAGGTCCAGGCGGTTCAGGAATATGGTAGAACGTTCCCTAAGCTTTATAGGAAAATATATATTGTCCCACCAGATCCCGTGGAGAGAGCCACAATGCCCACCCAACTCGCGGTGTCATCTATTATGAGCGGTCTTGCGGCACCAAAACGACGGAAGCTTGCCACTCCATCAGCGCTGCATTGGGCAAGGGATGTGTGAGCTACGTGACCGTGCGCCGCTGGTTCATCAGCTTCAGCAACGGCGAGATTGACATGAAAGACGAACCACGCTTGGGACTGTGCTGGTTCGGGACGCGGAAGGAATGCTTTTTCGCGAGGTGCTGGTACAAGGCGAGACAGTCACCGCTACCATATGCACCCATCAGCTCCAGCAGCTCGCGGTCGCTGTTCGATAAAAGTGCCGAAAAGTCCGCGGTCACCCTTCTTCATGACGACGCCCGCTCCCAATTCGCGAAAAGTACCCAGGCTAAGTTATAGGAGCTCGGCTGGGATGTGCTGCCCCACCCACCGTACTCTCCAGACATTGCCCCTTCTGGCTATCACCTTACCCATCCTCTCGAATCCTTCCTGGCCAAGAGAAAATTCGTTGATTATGAATTGCTTGCGAAGGTGATCGCTGACTTCTTCGACTCTCAGAACCCAGAGTTCTGGAAGAAGGGAATCAACGATTTTCCTATAAAGCGGCAGAGGGTTGCCGATAACAATGGTCAATACTTTGTTGCCTAATTATTATTTGTTGGACGAAAAAAATAAAAATTGATGATCGAAAAAAAATGTGACAAGACTTTTGGGACAACCTAATAAATACAACCTGATAGTAGAAGTGCAGTATTTCATATCAACAACGTCGATGTAATTAATTGGTTGACGCGCTTGCTGGGATGCACGATAACTACTGGCAGGGTCAAGCGCGATGTCGAGGAAAATATTCAAAAAAATACGATCCTCCCAAAAGTTGGCCTCCATACGACTCTCCCTTTCTTAAGGTTCCGGTATTTCTATGGTTTCTACTCAGCCATCCAGCCAATGCGATTCGTCGAGGAAATTAAGAGCTTACGGTCAAAAAATAAAACACTGGCCTCAAACTCCTGACAAAATAAGACAGTACTTATATCCCGAAACAAAAGTGTCGTCGACCACTAGTAATGTGCTCGTCTTGTGATGACAAAGGAGGAGGCTTAGAAGTCATGCAAGTTATGCGGCAAGGATGAAGGATTTAAAAAAAAACAAGGATAGAAGAGTTAGAAACTAAATAGGACCAAAGTAATGCGCTCCACTGCGATCGCCGCCTCGCTAGACGCAGCGATCACGATGGGGCGCGGTATCTTCCCAGTGGTAAATTTGGGTACTTTTGAATATCTTTAGCTTTGCTAAAACTCAATCTTTCAAAGAACTGTAAACTGTTCCTGAACCAATATATCGGCCATTTGGTGTCCCTAATGGTTGCGTAGTTCTCTATATGGAAATCCAGTCGAGGAAAAATTTCGAAGTATTTCACTTCAAATGATCGCAGCTTCCTTCGAACTCAACCCTTCTTCTTCTTCTTCTTCAGCGTTTGTCCCGCTCTATTGCAGGAGTGTCGGCCCATCTTCGATTCAGTCGTCTTTTGGTGGCTCACCACCCACCTCTAGTTCGTATCCATCGCGTGCTATGCTGTTTTCATCCGCTCTCAGTACGTAGCCGAACCATCTCACAAGGGAAGGACCACAGGTCGAAGTGGCCATTCGGAATGGGATACATATGGTCCGACGTATTTTGGGACGCTGATCTCGAATCTGCATTCGAAATTTGCAGAACGATTCTCTGGGCGGAGTTATAGAGGTTTTTTTTTTGAAAAAACAGTACTATAATATGGTAGGTTTGAAGCCCATGGCACGCGAGCCAGACGTTCTTGCACGAAACTAGGGCGATTTTCGTGTTCAGGGAGTCAAATTACCCCAAGGGACAAAATTTCAGCCGATTCGAGATTTTGACCAAATTTCGAAAAAATTCACGAGCTATTGGATGGCAGCACATTGAACAAAGGAGAAGTCGTTGACCTTTGCCTAGGAAACGCTCCTATTTGACGCTTGTTTCGTACATTTAGTGCGATGGGCAAGTGTGAAAGGTATGTGTAGGCTATCCTGTTCAGGTTGCAGAGTTTTCTGTAGAAGAAAATTCAAAAACTACCACTTTATTCCCTGGCCACCCCCAATTTTCCGAAGTTGGACCAAAAACTAGATTTGGCTGAAAATTTGCACAGAGGGATAATTGGACCTCCTGTGCCCAAATTTCATAATCTTTTTACGCAACAACGCCTAACTCGTGTGGTATGGGAATCTCTTCGACTTGGTACCCTTCCCTTATGAGTAATGTCAGTAGTTATAAATAAAGTGACAGAGTGATGGGTGCGGTATTGCACAGAGGGATAATTGGACCTCCTGTGCCAGTACAAGCAAACGTCCAGAAGTGAAAGAGAAGCACTTACTGACAAGTAAACACAAAATGAAAAAAAAACAGGCACCGGCGGGGAGCAAACCCATGACCCTTGTCCTGCAGATCCGGAACACTACCAGTAAGCCACTGAGGGCGTTGCTAGCTACGCAAGCGGCCGTGCTGAAGTAATAGTGCCTCGTCACAGAAAAACCTCCATAACTTTGCTCAGAGAATCGTTCTGCAAATTTCGAATACAGATTCGGGATCAGCGTCCGAAAATGTGTCGGACCATATGTATCCCATCCCGGATGGCCACTTCGACCTGGGGTCCTTCCTTGTCAGTCTGCTTTCTCTCATCTTCTTGTCTATTGGGGCGATGCCATATCGGTTCCTAATGATGATGTTTGATACTCTGCCTAGCCTCGTCAGCCCTGACATACATCTCAACATATTCATCTCGATTGTTCTGAGCTTCCGTTCTGTTTCTTTTGTTACGGTCCATGTTTCGGATACGTAGAGGGCGACAGGTCTTGCCACAGTACGTTATACCTTTGCTTTGCGACGGTCGCTGATTTTCCTGCCACAGGGCATGCCTGCTGTGGTTTTCCATTTCATCCATGCCGAGATGGTTATAGCCGTGGCTTCTTGTCCCAGACTTCTGTCTTCACTGATGGTGGAGCGAGGTACTTGAAGTGTGTTGCTCTGGGTATATCCTCTCCACTACTTTGGATGGTGCCATTTTGGGTGGCGTCCGTTGTGAGGTATTCTGTCTTCTTGATGTTTAGTCTCAGTCCATCTCTTGCCAGCCTGTGTTTCCATCTCTGTACTTGATTGGAGCTCAGGTTTGGAATTTGCCGCTACCATGACGTCAGTTGCATAGAGGATTGTCCATGGTGCTGTTCGCTGGAGGTCGCGCGTGATTGCTTCCACAACAATGATGACGAGAAAGGGGGAGAGGGCACTTCCTGGTGAACCCCAACACTGATGTTGAAATGTTATGATGTTCCTGCTGTAGTCAGCACTTGACTTTCACGTTCCTGCAGAGAAGTTGCAAACACTTGACTAGGTCCTCTGCCTCTGTGATGCCTCGTTTGCCCAGATGAGGTCATGTGGAACGCGATCAAATGCTTTCTCCAAGTCAAAAAATGCCAAGTGGAGCAGTTGTCCTTTCTCTCTATGCTTCTCGACGAGGATTCTCATGGCATGAATAGCATTTGTGGTGCCGCAATTCTTCACAAATCCACACTGGTTTACACTAATATCGAATCTTTTCGGATTGTGGCTTCGATGACCCTCTCGTATATTTTCATTCAGCGTGAGAGGAGGAGAATAGGACGGTAATTGGTGTAGTCTGCATGGCTTCCTTTCTTCTTCTATACAGGCACGGTGACGCCGTTACTCCATTCTTCTGGTGCATAGTCGTTGTGAATGATGTGATTGAAAAGATTGGCGAGCCATTGGGAGGGGTTCCAGCTTGGTGACCTCCTAACTCCTGGAGCTATGTCGCCTGGTCCACATGCCTTGCCTGTCTTCATTGTTATGATTGCAGCCTTCACCTCTTCCTCTGATATCTTCTCGATCGATCCTTGTATGGGTGCTATCGATGGCAGTGGAGGATAGGGGATGTACATGTCGATATTTCTTCAAATATACTCTCCATCACCCTCCTCCCTCTCAATCAGCAGCTTGTCGTGTCCATAGTTGATTCCGAGGAACTTCTCGATATCTTCAGTCTTCTGGTGCCTTGCTCCAATCAATGGTGCCAGCCCTCTCTCCTTCTCTTGTGTCCGGCTTATCGTACAAATCCTTCTGCTTGCAATCCTGCTGCTTTTGCTGTTGCAACTGCTTTCTCTGCTACTCTCTTCGCCGTCTTGTATCTCGCAAGGTCGTCTTGTGCACGTGTACTAAAGAAGGCGTGATACAGCTCTCTCTCTCTTACTCTCCCCTTTACTTCATCTGTCCATATCCATAGTTGCTTATCAATGAAACGTCTTCCGGTTTGGTCGCGCCAATCTCTTTCTGTACAATGCTCCGGATGGTGGTCCATGCCGTCTTCCATGTATCATTGATATCATCAGTGATTGGTGGAAGTTTGATGAGGAGTGATATGACATTTTTCTTCTCTTTCCACCTCCACCGTTTTTTCTTGCTGCTCCTGTGCTTTCGATGTGCTCTGTCTTCGGTGGTGCAATATTTATTTTGATGACGAGTGGCCTGTGTTGAGTTGCCACTGTCTCATATGGGATGACCTTGGCATCACGAATGAGGCGGGTATGTGTATGACGTACCAGTGCGACGTCGATTTGGGTTGAGGTGGAGCCACTGTAGTAGCTGGTGGGATGGCAGGGTCTCTTCTTGAAAAGGGTGATGGCAATAATAGGAAGTTTGCCTTTACATATTTGAGAATCCTCTCTCCTTCCTCATTTCTTGAAAAATATCTGTGTGCACCGTGTAGCATATTTGAGAATCCTCTCTCCTTCCTCATTTCTTGAAAGTATTTGTGTGCACCGTGTACAGTGGTTGTCAGTCTGTTTGCCGATGTGTCCATTCAAGTCTCCAAGCACAGTAAGCATGTCTTCCATGGGTACTTCTCGATGTGTCCATTCAAGTCTCCAAGCACAGTAAGCATGTCTTCCATGGGTACTTCTCTTGTTCCAGCATCGAGCATCTCCCAGAATGGCCGACGTTTTCACGTGAAAAGTTCAACTTGGGAGATTCTGACAGTTAGGCCACTTGGAAAAAGGCCACACTACTTATCGAAACGCAAACCCAGTGGTACAAATAAGCAGCGATTTGATCCCATGTTCTTCAAAGTTAAAGGTATCATGCACGGACAAGTGATTTCCTCAATTACTCATGCATTTATGTGTTATTGCTTAATAGGGGCCGTAGACAAAGTTTCATACGAAAAAGTGACAATCCGGGAGGCCTCGAAGTAAATGTCCGTCCCGTGGTCCAGCGCGATCGGAGACGAAGAATGCGACTGTTTGCGTCACTTACTATTCCCACTGTGCGTCTCCGACCGGGGCGGAAGACGGGGCGTGCCTTTACTTTGAGGCCATCGTCCACCACTTTGAAGAGCTGCATCTTAGTCGGATTCCCACTTTTTCGCGTGAAACTTTGCATGCGGCCCGTACTAGGCAAATATGTGTGTAAAATATATAGGAGTAACACTTTTCCGTGCACGATTCCTTTGATAAGATGACGTTGCTGTTGATTTAAAGGCAGCTTTCGGGAAAATTCGGACGAAAAGTATAAGAAGTAGTGAATATGAAAGCCGAGATGCCTAGTAACAGGAAAGTGGAGAAAAAACGAATGGAAATGGTCAAAAACCCGAGAAATCGGACCCCCTTCCCACCGTTGGCTCTAGGCGCGGACGACCTTTCCGTCAAGACGCGGGTAGTCCGCATAGGTTTTCCACTGGCATTACCAAGACGTAAGCATGAAGGGATGTTCGGAAGTGCGACAGCATCTATTTTCATGTGGTCAGTTTCAAGCTAAAAGTGAGAAAGCGCGCTCGATACATTCAATCCTGCCGATCTCCTTGACCAACCGCACCGTGACCAACCCCTAATCACGTCGCCTGGGGGCGGGCTGTCCTTGTCCAAGGCGGCTTGTCTTGACGAGGCCGCCTCCGCCACAGCTCAAGGGGGCGCCTTCCGCGGGGGATTTCGCCATGAATAGGCCTTCCAGACCCGTAGTTTTTCACTCAATGCCTCCTTATGGGATTCCCTGTCACCCACATTATCCCGAACACAGTCTTTAAGTGCCTCAACAAAGCTGTGAGTAACACGGGCAGAGTCTTAATGAAAATCGAAACTTCAGCTCGAAACCCTGACTTGTATAAAGTCAAGTAACAAAAAATTTTTGATTCCGCTCTGGCAGCAAGCTCCACATTTTTAGGGGTACACTAATTTTCGATCTTTCGTTCTTCACCTGACACCATCCTACCTCAAGGCCAAGGCAAAAGTAGCGCCGCACGCCAAGGGCAGTGAAGTGGCACCCGCAACTACAGGGGTGCCAAAAAGAGTAATTTTGCTAACGGTTCACATTCGCCAAGTATACAAAAGATAGGAAAACGAAAGAGATGAAAGTATCCGGGCAAAATATTCCCGAAATGTTCCTTCAGAAAAGAGGAGCAAGCTGAAACTCACTACTTCGACCTTCATCAAAACTCGGAGCCTTCAGTCGGCGCAGTCGGGCTTCAGGGCACCTACGGTATCGAGGCTTCCGTGGTAAGTCTTTTGAAGAAAGCTTCCTAAGGATTCGCCCTTCGGTCCATGGAAGTCACAGAGCCCTTGTTGCTCGGACAACGCTGGTATTATCCGAAGTACCATTGTTCATGCCTCAAACCTGCCTCCGGAGGGGTTTCAGTGGTAACGGCACGATCTGATTCTTGGAAACGAAGGTCGCAGGAAACCCGGAAAAAATGGAATGTTTAAAGACATCATTAGGGGTAATGCGGTAATGGAGAAATCCCTACAAGAAGTAACTCACATGGTAGTCCTGGGCCTAGGAACGCTATCTGTGGCGAAATCCCGGTGAAAAAGCGCCCCTCTGAGCTGTAGAAACGCCGCAAAACCCCGCAAACGCACTTATGCTCCGCCTCTTGACAGGTTGACCCCGCCTCCCGATGACGTAATTCACGATTGACTGGGGTGAGAGCGGTCAAGAAGATACGGCAGGATTGAAGGTTTTGCTGCGCGTTTTCGCAGTTTTGGCTTGAAGCTCACTCTGGAAAATAGATGCTGTCGTATTTCCAAACATTCCCTTGTGTTTACTTGGCAACATGCCGATGGGAAACAAGATCAGACTACTTCCCTCTTGACAGACAGGTCGTCCGCGTCGAAAATCAACGGTGGGAAGGGGGTCCTATTTCGCGGGTTTTTGGCCATTTCCATCCGTTTTTTCTCCACTGTCCTGTTACTAGGCATCTCGACTTTCATATGCACTACTTCTTTTACTTTTCGTCCGACTTTCCCCTAATGATGCCTTTAAGAATACCACCCAACCCTTTGACGCTTCGCGATGCCGCATGGGCTCCTCCCGCGCTACTTTAATTCATGTGCACACTAGAAATTACAAAGAAGTGAGGGGTAAATGCAACTTCAAAAAGGAAACTCGAGAGGTTCCAGGCGCCCTTTGAAAGCGTTTCTTCTTTTTCTTCAGTTGAGCACTTCAAGCGGAATGAGAACCTGCTCCCCACGCGCCACGCTTGTTAAAGACACCGGAAGGGGGTAATTTTTGGCCTACGGTAGAACAGTCGTAGTTCGGACGAGTTTAAGGGGCTGCCATTGCACAAACTCGCCAATTCAACGCCTTGGCATGGTGCCAAGAGGAGATGTTTTATTGCAAAGTTGTTCTTTTCTTTTACTTTTTCCTTTGTTCTTTCTTATATTAATTCTAGATGTACTTACATGGATGCTAAGGTAGTTGGGAAGGGGCACTCCACTGCGCTGGGAGTCAGGTGCTACAACTAACGTTCACCCGCGGCCCGTCTCCTACAGCGGACAACCCGGAAAGTCAGTGTGTTGATGCGAATTGGATGCGAATGCACACACCAGCGTCGCACTTTTGAATCCGGGTTTTTTTTTCGCCGATTATCGCTTCTCACCTTCAGTGTTCATTACAAAATGCTCATTTCTTTGCATTTTCCTCTTGTTTCGGACCCCTTCCGGTTCCTTTAATGTCTGCACCTGCACTGGAAGATGTGCAATAAAATTCCGAAATTTTGTGGAGTCCTTGTGGTGATTTGAGAAATGACTAAAATTGTCGTTTCAAAATAAAATCGCTTTGAAAGAACCTACTGTTCGTAGGCGCACATAAAATATGACGATACGGACGAATTGTTCGCTGCTCACTATCTGTTCTTAAAGTTAGCAACTGGCCATGTTACGTTGGAAATGCTCGATTTGCTTCACAGCGGTCCTTTCTAGTCTTGCACTATCACTATCTTTTCTCACAGTTAGCCATGGTATACCGGGAGTCAAGAATTCCTCGATGGGGGGTCGTATGTGACCAGACGGAGGGGGGGGGGTCGTCCCTGCAGAAATCTGCGATAAGCGTTGGAATCTAAACTTTCAATAAGCAAATGAAAAGCTAAGGGTATTTGGCGGCGAAATCGTATGAGTGAATGTGAAATAAATTTCTTTTTGCTCAAAGAATGCATAGCAATAAAATACATTGCAACTATGCATTCCGGCAACACTTACTGGTACTGCAGAGGTGAAATAGGTAGGGGGGTCGGATATGGTACCCGTACAGGAGGCGAGGGAATAGTAGTGAAGCGCATATTTTCCTTAACACCTGGGAGTGCCCTGCCGTAAGCTTATGTTATCTGCAATGAAAAGCTGATTCCCAAAGTCTGAACCGAAAGAGCATTACACTGTGCTGCACTGCGGTCGATGGTAAGATAAATGTGAAAGGGACAGCGGGCTTGGCCCCGCAACGTTAGATGGTAGATGGCCATAACAAGGATGAGCCACCCGTGGAAAACCCGCACGGCATTTTTCTGTTTTGTAGAATCAGGTGGCGGAGTGCAGGGCATGTTGGAGAGAAATAAAGATACAGGACACACCACAATTTTCCGAAACATTTATCCGCTAGAACTCTGAGGAATGAAGGACGACAGGGATCAGCACTTTACAGTGACAACCCTACAAAACTCATCTCAAGTTAATGTGGAAGGAACGGAAGGTGGGAAGGCTCATTTGAGAGGAAGCAGACAATAGCAGAAAAAAGGAGACGATTAGGGCGCGAATTTCAAGGTGTGATCAGAACGGGAGCCCTCAAAGAATTCAAATGACGAAGCATGACGGGCACTACGACTGCCGGACTAAAATGGGCAAACACGGGGAGAATAAATAGGAAGAATTGTTTTTATGCATAACCCTATGCATAACTCATTCCTACTGTAATGGGTCTCTAGGGGTGCCAATGAATCACGTGATGTTACCTATACAACAACATTGGTAATGAGAAAAGATGGTACTGATCGCCTCCTATTCTATCGAAGTATATTATGAAGCGGTTACGCGGTTACGTGTCATATAGGGGTTAATGGGGTTAATGTCCCGCTATTCGAATTATCTTCAATAGTGTCGACTCTTTTTATTTCATTCGCTTCACAGGTCAGTGATTGAACAGACGCCTCTTTTACCGAAATGCATGATTGAAGTGAAGCTCAGGATATCTTTCAAGTTTGACAGGCTTATCAAGTGCGATCTGTGGCTGTTCCTGACCTGAAACAATTTCGCGCTCCTCACCTCGCTTCCGTTTTAGAAGGAAGTATCATAATTTACGGCGGTAAAACTTGAACATGAGTATGAAGAATACGCTGATAGAGGTAAGGAATCACTGGCGTCAGACGAGCTTCAGATGTACTTCAGAAGCAGTTAATGTTGAGTACCGATAAAGTGCCGACGCGATATGTAAAGTGCCGACGCGATATGCACGATTTCACTACCTCTCGAAGTTTCCGCCACTCTAACCAGATCTTAATTCATTTATCACAAACCGTGGTCTTTCGACTTGGCAATTTCCTATTAGAAATATTTATAGATGGCGATAAATATGAAGGGGATTGACTCGCTGAATCCCAGTGAACACACGAATTTAACACATTTGACACAACACAAAAAGACCGATAACATCATTCCTGTAAGACAACACACATAGGGGGCAAGCGCTCCCAGGAGGGGCTATGTAGTTGCCTCAGCATTCCCTGACTATTTTCGAAGAAATTAATTGCATCGATTACAGAAATTTAGAGGCATCTTACCTGGAACTTGCAGTACTGAGATAATCTCTTCTGAGCCAATTATCATTTGAGGCTGTTTCGCTTCAAATCGAATCTCGAAGCATCATTCTGGAGGTGCCATTTTGGACCACCAGAAAATAGCAGAGTATCTAAAGATGGTAACTTTGGCATGTGAAAGCCGTGAAGTTGCAAGAGACAGCAACGATAGCGACGCAAGGAACCGGAAGCTAGGTGCGCAAGCAAAACATGCTGGCTGGGGTGGCGTGGAGCTTGGCGTGTATACCATCAAGACAGAAAATCCACTTCGTGGTATCCGCTGTGCGACGAGATGGGTGCGAGTTAGGGCCGCCTTATTAGTTGGATCCTAAAGCAATGTAAGCGTGATCGCTTGTACTAACATGGGGCTTGAAGCTCGCACCATAGCGTCGTGCACCAGACCACGCGCTTTTTCGGTCGTGTTAGCATACCTCACTGGCGTTGCCGTTCTCACAGCAACCAGCGTATTGCTTACGAGACCGCTTTCCGGTTGCGTTGAGCCATTAGCGACCGCTGCGATCACGTTACCGAATATAAATGCATCTTAAAGGAATAATTATGTTAGCATTTACCTAGCGTTTTGCTTGAAGGGGCTGGTATGGCTTCGGCAGTGGCTATCGTTCCGCTAGATTGCATTTGAATTGCAGTTTATGTTAAACAATGTATAAAGCAAGTAATAATAAGCCCGGACAAAACCAAAAATATGGTGCCATTCAAATCTTAATATTTTATAAATATTTTAGAACAAATGAACAATTTTTCTCAAATATGCTGGCTCTTAATCACTATACAGACCTACGGTAGCATTTCTTTATCGTTGTACGGCACACAATCCTTCGTTCTGTATGCAGACAGTACCTTGCGGGCAGTTCTGTTCCCGAGCGCAGTGTCTCCCGACCTTGTAAATGGCATGGTTCCTGCGATTACCACTAAAATTAACGTCATTTGTGAAAGTTGACGCGAAATTCAGGAACAAGAATGCAAATGACATCAGTTCATCGTCTTACAAGCGAACAGATCTGACAGGAGAAACCATTGTTGGTCGAGCAACATGGCTGCGTCAACACGACCCTCTTTTATTTCCTGTGAATTTCCATCGTTTAATTCATTAGCATTTAAAGATACCGAAAGAGCTAATTTCGGGCGATTGCGCATATGAAAGTGGAGGTGCTAAGTAATGCAACATCAGGGAAAGAACTGGATGAAATGGCCGAAAAAGCAGGAGACACGATCCCTTCCCACCCTCTCCCATTCGGCCCGTTCATCACTAGCTCACTAGGGAGTGGACGTAGGAGGCGGGAGGCTTTGCCATCCAGCCGCGAACGTTGCCACGCCATCGCACCAGCTCGGCAGTGAAAGATTGCAGCTTAAAATGAAGCGCGGTGAAATCGCCACAAAGAGGGTGAAACCGGGCGTCGAGGATTCCCCGACAGGGAGGGGGGAACCGTATTGGACCGGACGGAAGGGGCAGTCGTCCCTACAGAGGACTGCGATGAGCGCTAGAATCTAAGCTTTCAGTAAGCAGATGAGAAGCAAACGGTATTTTGCAGCAAACTGGTATGGGGAAATGTGAAATATCTTTTGTTCAAGTAAGAATGCGTAGCAATAAAAAACATTGCAACTATACAATCCGGCAATAGTTACTGGTATAGCAGAGGTCAAAAAAAGGGGAGGGTCGTATATGTACCCATAGAGGAGGGGGGGGGGTCGTACTGGCGACTATTTTCCTCGGGACCTGGGAGTGCCGTGGCCACACAAAAGCTTCACCGGCCCGCTTTTCAATGCGAGTTTTGCCACAGCTAATCTCGTCTAAGCTCGAATGTCCCTTTACAAAAAGCATCGTTCCCAGTTCTGCTTTCCTCTATTCCTCCTTGGATGCTTCCAATTTTCATTTTTCAACCGAAGATTTCTCGGCAAGCGGCCCACCCTGTAACCCAACTACAAGTCGGTTCTTTGTTGCATTTTAAAATGTTCATCAAGAGCGGATTCTCCTCATTGCAATAATACTTACGCAGGGCTGTAGTGGCAAACGACCAATCCCATGTCAGAACAGTTTCCGATCGCACAACCCATTCGATGAGTTTCACTCCAGGCCATCTGAACAGTGAGAGTCAACGATGTTCCATTTGAAAGCAATGGACACGATGAGCCAGTGGATATATGGCTATTTTGCGAATAGAGATATGTTATCACAAATGAAAGCTGGGTGTGTATCGTTAGTTTCGTGCCTCTTCGCATGCGGCAATAAAGTTACACACACGCGCGTGTTTGGTGACGTCACAGCCACTGCATGGAGCGAAGGCGGGCGATGACTTGCGCTGCTTCTATTGAGCTTCAACGAAAGTAAACTTGTTGACACTTCGCTAACACACTAAGTACCATTCCATCACGCTGCGGCAGATTTTGCTGTAGCTGCGAGAGCTGGTCTTTTTCGTGCGACGGGCTTGTTTAGCCGTGTGGATTCACCTAGGTACAAGTGAAGGAGCCTCTGAAGCTCGCTCCTCATCCAACCACGCGGAGAGAAACAGATTAGATAAAGGACGGTGCGATTACCCCAAGTCGTAATGGAAGCCACGCAGGCCATCGCCCGCCGTCCCACTGTGCACCTACTGTGTCGGTCACCCAGCACGCGTAGCATGCGCACAACGGTCGGTGAGTTCTTCTCTCCCCCCCCCCACTCCGGAAAATTCAAAGCGCTCTCGATGTGGGGCTATAGTAGTTGTGGGCAGAGATTGCAGATTGAAGGTGCAAGCGCTTCGCGCTTTATATTGCTCCTTCTTCTTCTCTCACTCTCACGTATTTCTTCCTTTGGCTCTTTTATATTAGGCTGTCCCAAAAGTCTTGTAGGATTTTTTCGATCATCACTTTTTATTAATTTTCCTTCCAACAAACAACAATCAGGCAACAACGTATTTACCATTGTTATCGACAACACTCGGCCCCCTCATAAGTGAATCGTTGCTTTCCTCCTCCCAGAACTCTGGGTTCTGAGAGTCGAAGAAGTCAGCGATCGCCTTTGCAATCATCCCATAATCAGCGAATTTTCTCTTAGCCAGGAAGGATACAAGAGGATGGGTAAGGTGATAGTCAGAAGGGACAATGTCTAGAGAGTGTGGAGGGTGGGGCAGAACATCCCAGCCGGGCTCCTGTAGCTTGGCCTGGGTACACTTCGCGGCGTATGGGTGGGCGTTATCATGAAGGAGAGTGACCGCGGACCTTCTCAGGCGCTTTCCTCGAATAGCGACGGCGATCTGCTGGAGCTGGTGGGTGTATACGAAAGAGGTTACTGTCTCGTTCGTGCCAGCACCTCTTGGAAAAGCATTCCTTCCGCGTCCTGAAGCAGCAGAGTAGAATCTTTTTCGGATGGAGGTCGGACATGGGCTGCATTGGCGGCTCGGCGTCACGTAGCAGCCAAAAGGCGCGAGGTGCGTTGGTATCGTACATGTCCCAGCTTCATATAGCCAGATAGACGAGAAAGTCGTTGCGATGAGGGCGGAGCAGTAACGATTGACAGATGCTCACACAGGCACTTTCGTGAGCATCCGTCAGGGCATGATCTCCATCGCGACAGCACCATCCAATAACCGGGCTCGTGGAGACGACGATTTACGGTTATGGGTGCTTGTCCATTCCTCTCCGCCAGATCGCACAAAGTGGTTTCAGGGTCGGCGCGAACGGCGAAGAGCAGCGTCTCGTTGTCGAATGCGTGTGGGCGTCCCGTGCGTGGCTTATCTGCAATGTCAATCTCGCCGTTGCTGAAGCTGATGAGCCAGCGGCGCACGGTCTCGTAGCTCACACATCCCTTGTCCAATGCAGCGTTGATGAAGCTTCCGCCGCTTTGGTGCCGCAAGACCACTAATAGTAGATGACACCGCGTGTTGGGTGGGTATCGACTACGAGCACTGTAGCTCTCTCCACGGAATCTCGTGGGTCAATATATATTTTACTAGAAAACTTAGAGAAGGTTCTACCATATTCCTGAACCACCTAGACCTCCGAAAATGAACAAGAGTTATTGATTTTTTTGGAAAAATCCTACAAGACTTCTGGGACAACCTAATATTTCATATCTTTGTTTTCGCGATTAGAGCAGTTTTCTCGAAAACATGCTAGGGTTCCCATAGTTTTTCTGGCGTCATCATCGTACAACCATTTGAGTAGGTGTTCACAGAACAACCAGTCTGTGAAAGTATGGGAGCACTGGGCTCTGTGAATGCCCGCTTCCACAAAGTTCAATATGTTTCGTTGTTTCTAATACATTGGTTTCGAACCCATCTTCTCACCTGCGTAAAATGTCCGATGAGCCTTCCTTTTGATATCCAGGCGGCATCAGATAGAACAGCGTTAGCTGGAATACCATACTCTTCCAGCTCTTTCCACCACATTTCAATGGCCTAAAAATGTGGCGAGAAAGCACGATGGGCATGTTTGAGCTCACGGAAGCCTCTCAAGTTATCACTCCTCCAAGCGGGCGTCATGCGCCATGTATGATTGCGGCGCATCACAGACTCACGAGGCACCAATAGATAAGTCTGTGATACTAAACAAAACAAGCAAAATACAGTCCATTTCACAGGGGTAGATATGACGTGGCCTACGGACTTGGGTGAGAGTGTATCAAACTCCCTGACCCCGCCTCACACTCTCACCCAAGTCCGTAGGCCACGTCCTATTTAGCGCTGTGAAATGGACTGTGTGTCGGCTATCAGAAGAAACGGGTGGATTAGGAGGCTTTTTTGTCTGTCATTTCGTTTCGTTTTTCGACTGTCGCACCACTTTGCATCTCAACTTTCATTTTCAGAAATCCACTAAAATACCGCTCTTCCTGCCTTTAAGCCGCAAAGAACCTCATCTTACCTAAAGCACGACTACACAAAGATGAGAATCCTGATCTCTGACACACCCCAAACTTATTTAAAAAAATGAGCAAACACTCACCATGTGCAGCAGAGACGAAGGCTCTAGATTCGGAAAGCTCGTCATGTAAAGATTTTGGCCTTGATTCACACGGTGTTTTCTGTCGGAATGCTCAAAAGTGCATTGATCTGCCCAGAATTGAGCACTTCTTTCCAATTCACAATCGTAGCTCTGAACAAAAAAAGGCACGCTTCCAGTATCCAATTCAAAAAGGTGCTTTTTGCGTGAACGTTCATCTCAAATATCATTATTCTGAATGTTTCCACTCCGATCATTGAACTCCCATGGGTTTCATTCAATATCGATTCAACCTCTTTCTTGGAGACAGTAGACTACGGGATGTTATGGTGGCCCATAGCGCGGTTGGCATCAAGGAAAGTTGTATGGATAATACTACCAACCCTGAAAAGAGGGTCTCCGTACGACCAAAATCTAATTGAAGGGTGCGAGGAGTCCAGGAAGAATTCAAAAAATACACCCTTCCACTCAAAAAATGGATACTCGGTACCACGATCAGGCCTCTGTCGAGGATTCCTTGACAGAGGTGATCATGGTGGAAACTGAAAATCCCCTCGCCCTTTCGGCCCTCCAAGCTTCCTCACTGCCCGATAAATTCTCTGGAAGACAACGGAAGTGGTAGATCAGCAGATTGTGGAGTATGAAAGTAGAATGCTTAGCAGTGTAACAGTATAGGAAGAACGAGGTTAAACGGCGAGAAAACCGGGAAATAGGAACGGTTCCCCCCTCCCTTCCACGTTCTCTCCGCGTCCCTTTGCGTCACTGACCGGAGGTAGGCTGCGCATTGATGAAGAGGCTAAACCAGTCGGCCGCAAACGCTACCCCACACTCGCCGGCAATTCGCCCGGATGATGAACTGCAGAACCACATGGCGTGCCGCAGGAGGTGATAAGACCCCCCCCCCAGAAAACTCGTACTCACAGTCTTCACTTTCCCCTCACCCCTGCGTGTGCCTTTACAGATCACGCCGAAAGCCAACCAACAGAAACACTTCCTTTTTATACAACAGTTGATGACTAGATTGATCGATCGAGTTGAAGGATACCAAGGCATTACAGAAATGTTCTAGAGGGATCAGCTAATTCCTTCAACTATAGGCGTATAGCATGACGAACCATTTTCAACATTCCAACTGCTTCGGGTGCGGTGTAGTTCGTTTCTGCATTGAGTTCCAGTCCTTTCGCCAATCTCGACCTTCAGTACATAAAGATAATCCCTCGAATAACAAGTTTTAGCGTTAGTCAATCCTTTGTCAGATGCGCCGAGCATTTTGGTTCCATTTAGGATCGTCGTGGTAGGTGAAAGCGATTTGGACTGTACATTGATTTGCATGGGCTAGCAGACCTACAAGTCAGTGCTTTTATTCTCTCAGACGAGTCATTGGCCTGGGCAAGCATTGATGTTGTATTTGATCCCCGCACAATGAAACTCGGATCGCCCCACCTGTCTCTATACTACGTCAGCCCCTTTACTGCATAAACATTGATTCTGTCCCAAGGGTGGTGGAACAAACACAGGTGTGGCACAAAAATACTTGATTGGTTGTGCTCCTTCGGAAACCAAAGCGCAGTCTGTTCAAAAATTAAAAATACATAGGAAACAATACAACGGTCGGCTGAGGAATAAATCGATTTATAAGCGCGGTTGGATTGTGTTCATTTACATCGCTACTCGTTACTTCACCATAAATCGAATATCTCTAGTTGGACTGTCACTTAACTTGATCCGCTTCTGCGCTCGCTGGAAGGACGGGTCGGTTTGATTGTCATTATTAGCCAGCGCTGGGTCACTTCCACCCTTTTACAGGCGAGAAAGTACGGCGAAAGCGACCTCGAAACTTTCTACTAATGGCGATCCAGCCAAACAACTTCTTTCAAGAAGCACAAAATGTGTTTCTATTACTACACACCATTTCTACAATGAATCCCTTTGACCTCCCCCACAGCGAAACTGCGCGGAACTGTGGGTTCCGCGACCCTCAAAAGTATGAGCTGCACCCTGAGCGGAAATCTCGCTGTCGTTATTGGTAAAAGAACCATACCTGAATACCTGATCTAATGTTTAGTTACTATGGCATGCGTAACTCTGCATAAGTTTTACCACTATTAATTCAGACAGTAATACTAATTGAAAACTTATTATGGGAGCTCCCGTCTAAAGACGCGGACAGGGGTGATCTTAGCCTACTGTGGAATATGAAAGACGAGGTGCTGAGACGTGCAACAGCAGAAAAAGGAATGAAGTCAAACGACATCAACCCAAAAAAGAGATCCCCTTCCAGCGATGCCTCTCGCCGTCTGCGTAAACGCCTTCAGTGGTGCGAAGGGCGCGAACCTACGTCCCGATTGCGGCAGAGACTTCTATTTCTCAGATTTCATCGTTTCACTGCTTTCTTTCGTCACTGTTGCACTACTTGGCACTTTTCCTTTAACATTCCACAATTCCGCCAAAACTATTCCTCACGACGCCCTTCGAGATGCACCTTTTAGCGCAAGTGGCGCAACAGATTGTCTGCCGGAACCGCACCCATTCATATAGAGTTCTGAATACGTGACGATGTCCTCAAATACATGACAAATATTTCGTACCTGTAGAAATTATGCTGGTCCAGTGCCTTTTTTCTGCATTCGTCAGTCATTCGTGAATTCTCATCGCTGCAGATCCTATTAGATTCGTGCGGAACTGGAAAAAAGTCAATGCGCGAATGTTTTCCAAAATGAGATGCAAACGTCCACTGTAGCATTATACACTGCGTTTCATCAGTTTGAGCTCATCAATGCAAAGACCATAACTACACTTCACGACAGTCTTCGAGAGAATCGTCACGAAAATCTCAATTCTCTTAAAAACACGTCACTAGATACAATACATGAACGGAAACACGAAAAGAACCAGGAACTTTCCTTTATTCCGGAGCAGAAAAGAAAAACCGGAAGAAGAGCAACTCGTTTGAATTCCCGCCACAACATTTGAACAGCCGACAGTGGCCAGAGTGCAGTTCAAACTTCCGCGCGCAATGCTGATTTGCCTCTGACTTTGTGTCCCTGATCACGTGACTTACACCTGCTTGTCCTCTGCTTTATGGCGTTCAAACCCACTTGGGCGCCCCACTTCGTCGGCCGTCTTTTTAGACTCATTTGGGCGCCCCACTTCGTCGGCCGTCTTTTTAGGGAGCTCTATCTCAATTTGATTCTTGTATAAGCGCGTAGAATTTCGCATGCGGCCCGCTGTAGGCAAATATAACACAAATATGTGGGTGATAGGAGAACTTAAACCTTCGTGGAGGATTTCAACAAAAAGACTTGCTTACCACAATCATCTAGCTCAATAACCTTTGTAGATCAGTTCATATGCAAACTGGGAAAAACCGGTCACTTTTTATCATAAAAATCGGGCGATTCTCAATATCTGCCTGCTACACATGCCCATAAGTATAGACGCACTTCAAAACTCGGTAGGTCTGAGTAGTCATTATTGCTTTTCAACTTCGGCGTTCTTCGCGAATTGTCAATCGTGTTTACTTGACCCGTCACCGCATGGTCGGAAGAAGGGATATGACGCGGCAAGAAATTTGGCGTCACACGAAGGACGTTAGTTTGGGTGACGAGTTTAGCATGAGCTGTGACGGAGTCCAGACCAAACCACTAGCTTCCGTTCAAAGCGCGACATCTAGAGAGCAATCAAATGGAACAGCAACGGCGCGCTCTGCCATGTTCACCCACCTCCACGACTCAGCGACTCACGAAGGTAGACATCATTTTGCTGGAAAGAATATGGCGAAAACTCGGTTGAAATTGCGCGTTCTTCATGCGAAGTTTGCTGGGGCGTCCCTGATTAGGCTTGTTTTCAGATGGGAAGAAAATTCAATGTGGTCAGTCCAAATCACTGGAGAGATCTTAGCCACAAGCAGAAGTGCTTTGGCAAAGAGTAGCTTCGGTGGACGCAGCGCTTTGGTTTGGGGAGGTTCCACAAGGAGTAAGCTGAGAGAATCATGAGTGCCATGTGAAGAAACTCATCGGACTAGCAGAACATGCTCGAGCGTCACTTCATACCTTTTCTGGCTGTTGGCGATGAAAGACTTTACTTTCCAGCAAAGACCACGCTTAGAGTAGCGAAATGCGACTCTTATGAGTTTGCTTGCTTGCTCACTGATGTAACTGAGAACTTCGGGAATACTTCATTCTGACGGATTTACAGCAGACGGACTTTTGCCGCTTGAGCAAGCTATCACTTAAGTTTGTTACCGGTCGGATTCAGAAATGCTGAATAAGTTGGTGACGTCAAGGCCTGATAGTACTTTTGAACCTAACGCGAAATATGAAGGACCAATCAGTGACTAGAACGTTTTTCTTACCTCACGTTCGTGATAAAATCAACGGAATTTTTTGTGCGTTTATACTTGTGAAAAGTGCCCGTTTTCTTAAAATTGCACCATCAATTCATCGTCCAAAGGGGCATCGCTATTGTCACTTTAGAGGTCCGGAACCACGGTCTTGAATCGGCTACCCACAGTGACTTGACCCATGATTGTGTAGCTGCTTTATATCAGCTCAAATACTGCCATATTCCAGCTCCTTCGCAATGGCTTTTAGCTTCTTTCTACAAGGACAGCGGAAACAGAAGGAGGAGTTTCTTCGTTTACCAAGGAACAGGACAGATAAGAGTATTTCGCGCAGGGATCCACTACATGATTTCACTGGGTGGGGGAACATACGCCAAATAATCGCGTCAGCGGCGTGGCATTCGCGGCGCCACCAGTGCGACTTGCGAATCGATTTTGCTCTTGGGAGCCCGGCAGAGCGTGGCTGCGTAACTTCTGCACTCCACCCATGCCACACTGCCTCCTCCACCCTTGTCACACTGTCTCGCTTGAAGGCCGCCAGCACTGCCACTGGTACTCGCACCTGTCGCGCCGCTCGCCGCGGGCGTCCACGCGATTATTTGGCGTATTTTCCCCCACCCGATTTCGGGTGGGGGGACATGCCAAATAATCGCGTCAGCGGTGTGGCATTCGCGGCGCCACCAGTACGACTTGCGAATCGATTTTGCTCTTGGGATACCGGCAGAGCGTGGCTGCGTCTCCTCTGCACTCCACCCATGCCACACTGCCTCCTCCACCCTTGTCACACTGTCTCGCTTGAAGGCTGGCAGCACTGCCACTGGTACTCGCACCTGTCGCGCCGCTCGCCGCGGGCGGCCACGCGATTATTTGGCGTATTTCCCCCCACCCGATTTCACTAATCCTTGTGTGTGGACATTAGTGATGCGAGCGTGAGCGACTGACTGTTTGTCCCTTAGGTATTGTGTATACCTGCCAGCTAAACATATTTCTCCACTGCAATTCATAAAAGTGATGACAGACCAGTCTCACCCACATATAAGGGAAATTTGAAGTGATTACCTCATGACACAATGTACGACCGTTCATTCCATTGCTGCATGGGTGATCGACAGGTACACAAACGTCAGAACTTCTTACCTTTCACTTTTCTCGGAATCTTACATAGTCCCAAGGCGATAAGGCACTCAGATCGAGGAAAAGTGGAACAATCTTCGTCGGTTGTACACGGCTTTCCGTTCTCATATATGGGCTGGTTTTCCACGTGTGCTCTGCAAAAAAATAAAGCTTGGGAAAACAAGTGGAAAAATGTGACGCATTCTGTAGAAAAAAAAACAAATAGTGCTTGAGTAGCTGGGGTCTAGAAGAATCGGGACGTTCTTCAGTGTCCAGTCCAAACTTTGAGCACGGGCCGCGATCACTTCGAAAATACCTTGCATTTCTGTACTGTGGTAGGGGATCAACACTGCTGATCTAACACGATCAGAAAGTTCCGAAAGCAGAGGTGATTTCACTTCAACCTCAACGCACCTCTCATTGTATATGCAGGAGAAGATGGCCCTCATACTTTCGTTACAGTAGGTGTATGAGCAACCAATACGAGTAGTCTTTCCCTTTGCCATCTATAATAACAACTTTTCTGGAAAAATTACTTTCGAGATGTAAATGAAATGTGCAATTATGTCCCTTTATGTCCATGTACAACTAAGAAAGTTTGAATGGATTTTTTATTTGGCTCTTAGCAAACACCGCGATACATCCTAGCGTGCATTTAACACATTGACGATGATGTCGAGCAATGCTGACCGGCACAATTGAAAGTTAACCAAATCATAAAAATGGTGATTTCTTAGTTCCAACTGTTATTTCAAGCTTTTATTACTCCAAATCTGGCTGATCTCCATTTATTTATCAATTGTTACTTGAGTTGGGATCAATCAGCTAAGTACAACCACTGAATTACACAAATCACACAAACTTACATATAAAATAATCATTTACAAGACTCACTAGTTACAAGTGATCTGAAAGCATTCAAAGTAACAACGAATAGATCCTTATAAACATTTATGATATCAATTTTCCCTCTATTTCCTTTGTAATCCTATTTACTATTCGAGGTTGCTTATTTATTATTGAGAAATTAACACAAATTCCGTCTCGCAGGATAGTTTTGAACACTAGAAACCTACGCTCGCCGCGCGAGAAATATGCCCCTCCTTCCGTGAAACGGCAACGTTTAAAATGCGCTCGCCATCAACGTGGTACACGTAATATCGCTTCGCTGACGTTTAGGGCTACTTCACATTCATTCATTTTCAGCCTCAGTTTTCCACTATTCATTTTAATGCCATCATAAATGCTGCCCCTTTCCGTCCATCACAAGCCGCGCATATTGACTGAGGGGTGGAAAAAAGTACTTACTCACGCGTGCATTGAAGACACAGGTAAAGGTAAATGGTAAATACCTTGATATGACCATGACTCGATTATTGCGGTTTCCACAGTGAGTAGATACAGTGCGTTTCATAATTATAAGGTCACCCCTGAATTTCAGAATTTCTCGGCAACACGCCATTGAGGAATCTTTTCAGTGTCATAGACGGATTCCTCACCTGAAATAACCCCCGTGTCCGATTTTTGGTAGCAGTCTTGTTAACCTCATCTTTTTAGGAGTATTTTTTGTTTTTTCGCACCGTTTCATAATTATAAGGTCACCCTGAAAAAAGAAAATAGTTGAGGCCCCGGCAGATCCGTGATGGTAGATTTGTCTTCCAAATACATCTTCGAGATACATATTCAATCGTCTTGTGGCTAGCTACTATGTTCCGAGAGAAAAGCCTAGATTTGGGATTCTTGTGGTGCTAGGCTCAGTTTGAGAGCCATTCCGAAAAAAATCGGAAGATTCCTGTGCTCAGTTAGATGACACCTGAGAGATTCGGTGTCTTCAGAAGTTTTTCAGGCTCTGGACTCCCACATAAGATTATTATCATTAACGAGGATGAAATTGTGGGGGCCATTTCCTACAGCACCTCCTCCATGGACCAGATTTGTTTGGAGTTAAAGCATTTTTAGTCTGGAACTACAACGTGTACAGCAGCGAGGAAGAGCAGAAACATCAGAGAAGAAATAATGAAGTAGTTTCCGAGGCCTACAGCACGCCATATGGCGGGACGACTTCAATTCATAAAGTTGTTCTTGAGCACGGATTGAACAAAACTGAATTTTCATAGCAGTTGCACCCTGCATGCGAATAATTCCATCCGAATTGTACTTTTGAGTCTGAAAATACTCTATTTGTATCTTAGAGGTACGGGTAGAGGTAGCACTAGCTTGGTCTGAGAAGTGCGCCGATCTAGCGGAGCCCTGGCAATTTTTGTGGGAGAAGGGTGATGGCCTAAGTGGTTTTCGACAATGAGGTTGCATTGAATCTTCCTTCGAAACCTGCAGAATGGATTCCAGAGACTGCTAGAAGATCTTACGAAGAAATCAGTTGCCTTTTGGAACCGATCGGCTCTTCATAATTGCGTATAACTGCATGACAAGGCTGTTGTTCAAGTAGGTCATTCAACGGAATCGTGGTTAAAGTTCCGAAATACGGACCTTCAGCCATAGATAACATGTAGTCTTGGTCTCAGCTCTAATGGGGAGATCTGGAAGACATCGCCGCAAAAATATTTACCCCAATAATCGCCAAATCCGGGAAGCAAAGCTGCTGAACAGGCAATTGTTGAAGACTGGAACAATATCTGTGGTAAGGCTCTTCGAAATTTCGTTTCCATTTCCCCAAACGGCTGGTTAATGTCGTTCCTAAACAGGAAAGAACCATAGATTATGAGCCCCCTCGCATGCGCTGTTAATTCTTGCAAATCTTCCCATTCTTCGGGGTGACCTTATAATTATGAAACGGCACAAAAATCAGAAAAGATTTATAGAAATATCTGGCTGAAAGGTGATGTCATCAAATTTAGTAGGGAAGGGTTTTCAGTGGTGAGGAATCTGTAAAAATACTCAAAAATTTTTCGGCTGGCTGTGTGTTCTGAAAACCGAAGATTTGGGGGTGACCTTATAATTATGAAACGCACTGTAGGCCTCATCAGTACTGCTAAAGTTGTGCCATCACTGCAGTGCTAGGGGTACTACATTAGCAGGTACTAAGCGCGTACAGAAGCCGGATATCAGATGACGCTCACTGTTTCAGTATGGGCAACACTCTCTTCAGCGGGGCAGCAATGGCAACTTCGTGACAGAATGGTAAGCTACCGATTGTGATTAGAGGATCAATCAAACTTCTTTATCAAAGGTTACGCTTTTGGTTGAAAGATGCAGTGTCAATGATTCTGGACGATGACATTAAGAAGAAACTGTCCGAGCCTCTGACTGTGGCTGTGATCTCGTGCAAATCGAATGCCTTATTTCTGGATTTTTGAAAGTTCTCATCGATTTATTGATGATCTGAGATGATGATCTGATGATTCATTGATAATCTGAGAGACACTGAGATGATCTAAGTAACATCCGCAAATGTACAGGGCGGCTGAAAAGTATAGGACGCCATGTTTATGTACAAACTTCAAGGTAGGGATCAGGTAGACAAGGCAAGTTCATTGAGAGATGAGATACAACTACACGATCGCTATATCACAGAAGGTGCTCGAAATTCGGTCCTTTTGCTTTGATGCAGGCCTTCAGACGTTCGACGACAGAACCACCAGTGCGCCGCAGGTAGTTGACGTCGATATCGTCAAGCCTTCTGAAGAGCCAGCTCCAGAGCACGCACAGAGCGGTAGGAGTGACCCGTGATCTTGCTCGCCAAAAATCCCCACACAGAAAGTCCATCGGATTGAGATCTGGGGAGGGAGTGGGCCACAAATTCTTGCCCCAGTATCCAGGAAAGCGTGCGTCCAGCACAGCTTTGGTCGATCTGGAGCTATGAGAAGGGGCCCAATTTCCCTGGAGGACAAATGGTCGCTCTCCAAAGTGCTCAGTGGCCCAGGGCAGTAGATTGTCCATCGTAACCACATTTTAGTAGACCTCTGAGTTCATTTTCACATTTCTGTCGATGAATACCAATGGGGTTTTGGCATCCGATATCACCACAGCCCAAAACATCACACTTTTGGGGAAAAAGCCTGGTGTGGGTCACACGACGTTTGGAAGAATTGCTATCAGCTTCTGACAACGATCCCATTCATGCTGACTCCATCGTTGCGAGTGATCCAGTTCTTGATAATTCCTCGAATCCTCCGAGTGCTCACCGTCCTTGGCCGTCTACTCTTTGGCATCGCAGAGCTGTTGCCTCGAGCTTTGAGAGCAGAGGAAACGTTCCGGACGGTAGAAGAAGGAATTTCGAGGCGTTTCACAATGTCGCAGCTTCGGACTCCTTCCTTGAACAGCTTCTCAAAGATAGGACGCTGTGGAAAAACCTTCATAGCGAGAGTATGGATAGGCCATACACCTAAAAGCTTTAAAAATAACTTATACATTTCCTGAGCTTTCGAGCAAACTCGTTATTCGGAAATATCCCGCGGCACAGTCCAGCACGTGCGGACACCCGCGTCCTATACTTCAGCCACCCTGTACAATAATCCTACTATATATAATCGGCTAAGTGTGTCTGTTGGTGTGTGTGTGTTTGACCGGAAATTCATATCTCGCTTCACAGCAATAGGACTCTGGATTTTTAAAGTGATATAGGGGGTGGTAAGGGGACATCAGTGGTGAAGGAACGGAAATGATAGCAACTGATAAGGGCTGATAAGGAGCCTCGAAAGGCGAGTGGTGGGAAATTGATGTCTCGCGTCGCAGTAAAGATGAGATCCTGAATTTTACATACCAGTTGGGCTGCCGCACATTACATTACGTCACACATGGTAGCATGAATGAGCTTGATCGACATCGGCTGATGCGGAAGGACGAGATTGCGGAAGGACGAGATTACATACCAGTTGGGCTGCCGCACATTACTGGCGCGTCACACATGGTAGCATGAATGAGCTTGATCGACATCGGCTGATGCGGAAGGACGAGATTGAGGGGGGATTTTATTTCCTTTTCCGTTTTTGCGAATTCCCTGTTACTGCGAACCGTTTCAGTGATGATACTGATCTTGATACGTTCAAGCGCAATCAGCATGCTTCCATGTGTGACGCGCGCACTAGTCTGCGCCAGCCCAACTGGTATATACTGAATGCGACGACCAACGGAGATTTTATGGATTGTGCTTCTAGGACTTTCAAGAGCTCATAAGTGCATTCATGATTGCCTCACTGAAAGCATTGCAAACGATTCAGCATCATACTCACGTTCGCCCAAGCATAGTAGTGCTGCCTAGTCGAGTATCTGTTTTTCGGATCGATATTTCCATGCCTTTCGTATTGTAGCCACCACGATCTCATTGAATTATCAATATTTTTCAGAATATTATTCCCTTGCAGTCGGATTTCGATACTGAAATCATAAAAATTGGTACTAAGATGTTGCGGGAGAGTTCTAATCAATTGGTGTTGTAGTGGGAAACATGCAAGTAAAGCTGAATTGGACTCCCTTCGTGAACAGTTGTTGGAACCACTCGAGACCTTAAAGATAGCTCATCTACGGAAACATGTTTTTCCTGTTTTTCCTGTTACCCATATACAGTAGCCCTCAAAAGTATTCGGCCAAAACTTTTTTCTCACAACTTTTTTCTACTTGACCAAATTTGACAGAATTGTAATATGTGGTGCCTGGACCTATTGTCAACATTCCCTTCTACTTGAGTGCCGCTTGACTCTTTTCATGGTTTTTTACAAGAATTCACTACAAAACCACCGGAGAAAAAAGAAAAGGCCTAGTCAAGAAAAACGGCTCTCTTTACATAAACAAAACGAGCAAGCCTCAGAGAACATCAGTATTTTGTAGAAAGACCACGACTTTTGATGATAGCGGCACAGCGGGACGGCACAGGGCACAGGGATGGCACTACAAAAACAAAAAAATTGCATTTGACCACGTAACTCACACCGTTGAGCGCCAAAATAGTATATTGGGTCTGCAGTGTCTCCATGTACAACATACTAAAATTTCTCTTAGATCGGTCCAGTCGCAAAGAAAGTTACAAGTGAAAAACCTAAGCGAAAAACCGTTGGCTGAATACTTTTGAGCGCTACTGTACATAATTATGTTGCATCTCCTTGCTAGGAGCCACAGTTTGCAAAGTTTTATATAGAAAACCATGATATGACTAGGATAAGCTCCTGAAAGTAACGTTCGACGGGGTGGTGCTGTCCGTGGAGGTGGGGACGCTTGGGCTGTGGAGCAAATCGACGGGGTCACGTGATCACTGATGCAGTGTAGGAAGCAAGTGGGTGCGTGGCGAGTGCTCTGATGGGTTTGGTCCATTATTGGGTTCATCTGACGATAGAGTTTGTATTGATTCAATATCTTAGCTACGTTGGTGTTCTGCGTCTGTTAAAGACAAAGACCAAAGAATAAGGATAAAGATATGCGAAGTTGATAGTCGAATAATGTACTCCAATATACAGCAGCGCTCAAAAGTCTTCGGCCAAATGGTTTTTCACTTGAGTTTTTCACTTGTAACTTTTTTGCGACTGGACCGATCTGAGAAAAATTTTGGTATGTTGTACATGGAGACACTGCAGACCCGATATACTATTTTGGCGCGCAACGATGTGAGTTACGTGGTTAAATGCAATTTTTTGTTTTTGCAGTGCCATCCCTGTGCCGTCCCGCTGTGCCGCTACCTCAAAAGTCGTGGTCTTTCTACAAAATACTGATGTTCCCTGAGGCTTGCTCGTTTTGTTTATGTAAAGAAAGCCGTTTTTCTTGACTAAGCTTTTTCCTTTTCTCCGATGATTTTGTAGTATTAGGTTGTCCGGAAAGTTTTCGGACTGTTGTCGGAGAACATTGAATAGTTAGCAACTTTATCGACATCGTGTGCCGTTGATTTTGCAGTTTTCGTATGGTCTGAAGTTGGCGTACAGAAGGTTGGGTCGAGCCCCACAGGCAGCGACCAGGAGCCGTTTGTTCTGTGTTTGTGGTCGTGATTTCTTGAGCGATTCGTCACCGTTGTCGAACTTGTGATGCCAGCAGAAGCACGTCGAGCGACAGGGAGCTTGCCCCTTCATTGTTTCCTGCAGAAAGCGATGGACCTCATTCGCGGATCGGCCGGAGCCGTATTGTAGAAGCAGAACTGGTCAGAGCATCTTCTTGTCATCCATTGCGAAGGCACTACTGGGGACAGGAAACGATATGTCGCACATGCTGCTGACAGGTACAAATACCAGGACATGAAACACAAATCCCTCAAGTTAGGTGCTCACAACATCGGGTAACAAAGATATGTTGTTTTGAATCCTACCATGCACTTGTAAGAAACCATGAAAAAAGTCGGTATACAAGTAGAAGGAAATGTTGACAGTAGGTTCAGGCACCACATATTGAAACTTTGTCAAATATGGTCAAGCAGAAAAAAAAGTTATGACAAAAAAGTGTTTGGCCGAAGACTTTTGAGCGCTACTGTATATGATACGAATAATTGATATAATTGTAGGAAGAGGCTTTGCAGGTTCACTGTACGCTGTTTAAATCAAACTGGACGTTTTGCAGACCACCTGAAACTCTTTTCGAATCCATACAGACGTTCTTAAAGTTCCCTAGCACATTTTTCAAATCATATTAGATCACATGGACATTCTTCACTTCAAAATCTACACTCTTTATCCTCTTTCTTGTTTTTTTCATCGTTTGATTAGGAACCTTTGGAGTGACTAGGAGTAAATACATTCTGAGGGCCTTACTATGTTGTAATTATTAAATAAAAACATATGCAGCACCGCTGCTACGGATATAGCACGGCTCCTATACAGCACGGGGCTCGCTAGATTGATCCTTCGAACGGATCGGAGCATAAGTCCAAGAGGTTGCGCCAAGGCCACTCCCGTCGC
Source organism: Trichostrongylus colubriformis (assembly GCA_963978905.1). Classification (NCBI taxonomy): domain Eukaryota; kingdom Metazoa; phylum Nematoda; class Chromadorea; order Rhabditida; family Trichostrongylidae; genus Trichostrongylus; species Trichostrongylus colubriformis. Next base: position 55,441,372 of record OZ022259.1, on the reverse strand, counting down.
CGTGTCCAGTTGCGTAGCTGAAGGCGCCATAATACTTGGTGGTTTTAATAATCGCGTACCACACATTCATGTCCGAGGACTCTCTCAGTCGGTTTTGAGACCCATAAACGACGACAAGAACATTTTATAGGGGGGGGGGGGCTCGCTAGGGTAGAGGCAGAGGGAGACACTGCAGGGTACTGGTGGAATCCTCCTAACTCACCTCAGACCTCCGGCTCATTAGTGAGCCTCGTCCTGAGGTCTCATATGCATCTTCTCCGAATGGCTCACATCAAGGATATGACGTGTCTGATCCCGATTCTTTCGCCGTCGTCTTATCGTACTTGACCCGCACTTTGTAGAGCTCTGACGGAGCAATGCAAATGCATGAATTCCGTGCAAATGCAAATGCATGCAAGAGATCTTCCGTGTTGGTTGATCTGAGAAGGTTTTATGAGAGTACTTCTCTTGTACATCCTGCCCTTCCCGCTATAAAAGTATGAGTTGCGCGCAAAGCCTAGGCACTCCTGAGCCGTCGTGTTCACGTAAGCTCGGTGCGAGGCGCAGTTGGAGCAGATTTGTGAACACTCTCAAGCAGAAACTATTGTATTCTGATTAAAATCCCGAAAGAATTTGCAACCTACGTACCAGAACTTTTCGGAACTTCTACCACGTTCATGTATGTTATCAGTACATTTTCCTTCATGTAAACAATCTATGAGGAATCTCTTGTTGTGAAAAAAAAATCTGTGAAAAATTTGAAAAACACCATTTCAATTCAAAAGTCTGGAATGTTTGAAAGAATCTAGAGAAGATTTGAAAAACCTCCAGTCTAGTCTGAGCAATGTCCCTGGCGGTTTGTAGAACGTCGAGCCTGATTGAAATATCTCCTAAGTGGATGGATAAAGCATTCTGATGTGGAAAGTGTCGAAGACGGTTTGAAAAGCGTCCAGTTTTACAAAGTGAGGGTGAAAAAGGATACCCGTGGAAAATCACAGGGATTCTTCTGACCACTCATGAAGATGCAATTTCTAGGAGAGGCACTGGATTTGAAGATCTCATATATTATAAATGTATGAATAATTTAGAACTGAACATGAACCTCCTTAATTTTGGCGGTGGCATTCCATCGAGCTTTCGCATGGGAACGAAAAAAGTGTAAGCAGTGCGATTAAGTATCTCTAAGGACTCACTGTTTGACGAGCTGTGATCCCGAGATATTACTTAAGTTGGAATTCATGTAAGCAGGACATGCTTGGATACGCTGATGAGCCAATAACTCTAGATCGCAATCCCATCTCTAAAATCAGGGAGACAACTGTAGCAGTAGCCGAGCTCTACGACTGGACACTCGAGTTAGATCAAATCGAAGGAGCTCGCGGCGACCACGCCACTTCGCGCGCGATCAATGCTCGATGAAAAGAAAAGGTACATGCAGCGCGAGATAACCCAATTCGAGTGTCCTAGCCTAGAAGCCATAATTTGATGGACGACATTCGGCACGATGACGAATAACTCACTAAGAAATAGATATTTCTTCCTGTACCCATCCTTCCATGTTTGTTCGGCTGCTTGCCCAACGCAACTTTACTTCTCAATCTGTTGTGCGTATATACAGCGTATTTCCTATGTTCTGACGTCATCGCTGGACTTGTGCAATAAAACTCATCGGTTCCATCTGAAATTCAATCAGTGCAAGTATGACGGACTTCCGGAGAAGCCTCGGTGAAATGATGAGTTTCCTCAACTAATATCAGCATGGATTTCCGACCTCAACTAATATCAGCATGGATTTCCGACCTCAACTAATATCAGCATGGATTCGCGCCTTTACCCGCTTGATACTTCGCGACTGCAATTTACACAACACGACCGCAATGCGGCCCCGACATCAAAACGTTGGTGTTCTTCTACGATGCTGAGTTATGGGCAAAAGCTTCGGTGTCGGGCGGACTCGAACTCGCACTTTATGCTTTCCGGGCATATGTGCTAACACCGAGTCGAGTTCGAGTCCCTCCGACACCGAAGCTTTTGCCCATAACTCAGCATCCTAGTAGTAACTTTCGCTTCGCAGGCCACGGCGATTATCAGCAGCTATCTTAAATCAAAAATATCAAAATCGGTTGGTGTTCTCTGTTTTGCATCAATCGCCGTCGAAGAGCTAAAAGGCACACTTTGCGGTTACCAAAGAAGTCGACTCACATTTTTGGAAAAGTAGATCCTTAGGTAGCTAGCCAGGTTGCACCTTTTTCGCGTTGCCACGGTGCTCTATCACGGCGAACCCACTCCGACGTCACCCATTTTGCTCAGCTGACCAATAGGGAGACTCAAGTGGGTGGCGTCGGAGTGGGTTGAAGCAGGTGTAGCCTGACTAGTTTAGGGTACCGTTCTAAGAAGGTATGTCGACCCATTTGATTAGCGCGAAGTGTGTCTTCGGGTGCAGCCTTGGCAGTAAGGGGCGGGGGCCCATTTCTGCGAGGTTCATGAAACATGACCTGAAATTGTAGGATTCGTAACACTATAGCTTCACTGCACACATCTCGAAATAGATCCACGAACTGCGACATGGAGCGTAGTGGATATAAAAAGAAACATCACTGCAAACCCCATGCCTCCACCCTCAGGTCTAATGAGTGCGCAACTGTATCATTAAACAATAAAAGGAACAAAGGGGTCAGTGTGGATCCGGGGGTGGGGGTACACAATATGAGGAACGCAGAGAGAGAGGGGAAGTGTATTTTAGCTCAGAATTAAGGAAGGATGAGAGAGCCTCGGGGTGGGTGACACAAAGATAAGTTTTCTATAAGAGAAATGGTTTACCCACCGCGGAGCTCCTTCCGCGGTTTGGCTAGACTTGATGAGGATTGCGTGTAAGCGAAGACTGGATTGGGTTTGCTTTCAAATTGTTTTCATAGACATTAGACATAAATTCATTAGACACAATTCAATGTTTTCAAATCACCATGATGGTGATAGGGTCTGACATGGAACTTATCACCAGCTAATGGTGTATTGAAAACAAAGCGGTGGCACCGAGTCCGAAGGGAAGCCTGAGTCTGCCACCGAGTTCACCCGCACACTGCATCGGGAATACTGATGTAAGGGTCCGCACCCACTTCAGCGACCTGACTTTTCTATCTACAGCACCGCTCATTACTTATCCCATCTACAGCACCTATACTACAGCACCGCTCATTACTTATCCCATCCTCCTTTTCGACGGTTTTGGCGGATGACCGAGCTAGCGCACCAATTCGGTGAGTCCTACACAAGATAAAAAAATTTTCAGAGTTTCGTTTCCATTTATCTTGGCCCAGCATGCTCTTTTACGGTTTAAACGAACTAACCGACCTTTCTCGTTTATTTGCTCTTCAGAAACTCCACTACCCTCAGGAGAGTCCGGTATAAAGCCATACGTTAACAGTGCGTCTCTATCAGCGCCTTCATATGCCAAGGCCTGAAACTCTTTGATCACTTAGCTCCGAGCACCATGAAATTCAGTGCGGAGCATGACTCACCTCTGCTCGTATCCAAAACAGTGCTGAGATGATTGCGAGAATTGATAGGTGAGTGCTGAAAGCGTACATGAAGTTTACACAGGGCAACGTATTGGAGCGGTTCCTATGAACGCCGGAGTGGAACTACGTGATGTCACCTAGCGCTGCTACCAAGTACACGGTAGTCAGAGTGACGGGATCACTTGGCAGGTGGTGCCATGACGAAAGAGTAACCGGATTCTATCTCTACAAGTTGC